>PNEQ01079207.1:0-16552 GCA_003012365.1 Medauroidea extradentata
GCCCAGAACCTCCCGGAATTTAGACCTGAGTGACAAACAACTGCGTCACGTAACGTCGAAATAATTCATGAAAATAAAATTTATTGAAAAAAAAATAATAAAATATCTGTGTCCTGGGCTCATAGAGGTTGTACAACACCACGTCTCGATAGGTTACTGTAGTGAAACTCCTGTATAAGTTGTTTCTCGCTGCTCGTTCCTGCTTTTCGGATCGTCTGCCTTGATTATTGACCAACTAAGTTTTATTCTTAATAATCACGTGTCTTATAAAGAAAAAAATTACATACATATTTATTTTTAATATTTACGTAAGCATCACTCTGACGCGAACAACACCTCAATAACGCTACTGGTTAGATAGATATCGTAGGTTGATGGAAAACAAATTTTGTGCTTTTTCACCCTTTTGGGTTTCGAATTTCGAAATATTTTAAATTTACATCTTAGACATTTGTATAAGTATCCAAATGAAGTGTAAATCACATCGCTAGCCCGTTCAGTCGAATCAAAATCGATCATTCACTAAAAAAACACATATCACCCCTGCACAGTATTGAGAAATCGAATTTCAAAAAATGTGAAAACCGTTTTGCGATAATTTCTGTAATCATTATCATTCTGAAGCAAAAATTAATTGTATATCTCGACGGGTTCGATAGATATCGCGGATTTATCTAAAACACGTTCAAGGTCTTTTCAACACTTAAAAGAGTAAATTTCGAAAAACCCTTGAATAACGTTTTAGAATACTTTATCGGTATCTCGTTGACGTAAAAAACACAACATTAGCCTGCTGAGTTCAAGATATATCGACGATTAATTGAAAACACTTTTCACCAATTTTCACCTCTTTTTACATCCTTAGGTGGCAAATTTCGAAAATTCCTGAAAAATACTTTTTAGGTATTTGAGTAAACATCAACCCTAAACAAAAATCACGTCGCTATATAAAAAACTATTGGATCGATATATATCGAATGTGAGTCGATAACTCATATTACCCCTTTTTTAACCAGTTTAGGGCCGAATTCAGAAAATAAATTTTAAATGGTATTTTGGATATTTACTAAAGCACAAATTTAAAGCAAAGAGCACTTCGATATCTCGATTGATTCGATAGATATGGAAGGATAATCGAAAACAGATTTCACGTATTTTCACCCCTTTAAATAAAGAATTTTGAAACATCTTTGAGTCCTGTCATAGATATTTGTAAAAGTAACCAATTAAAGTTAAAATAACAACGATAGCCAATCGTGTTTCAAAGATATAGACGATTCATTAAAAACACATTTTGCCCCTTTTTACTGTCTGGAGGTCGACTTTCAAAAAAAACCTAAAACTACATTTTGGGTATTTACGTAAGCAATATTTTGAAGTGAATATCAACTCTCTATCCCAAAGGGTTCGCTAGATATCGATAGTTGATTGGAAACACATTTAAGGTCTTTTCAGCCCCTTAAATGTTGAACTTCGAAAAATCCTTAAATTGGCTAATATGCATTTTTACGAGTGTCCTATTAAAGTAAAAATCACGATGATTGGCCGTCAGGTTCGAGCTCTATCAACGTTTCTTCGGAAACACATTTCACCCCTTTTCACCCCCTTAGAGGTCGAATTTCGAAAAATCATTTCTTAGTGCTCGCCTACGACCTGAAGGGAACCCCCATAAAAAATGTCACGATTCTAGGTCCAGTGGTTTGGGCTGCAGTTTGATATGTCAGTCAGTCAGTCAATCAGTCAGCTTTCATTTTTATATATATAGATGATAACTTGATTAATAAGTAAACTTAATTTGTGAACTTTCAAGGCAGACGGTCCGAAAAAAAAAGTACGACCAGCGAGAAATATATAAGGTGTTTCATTCTACAGTTCTATCGAAACGTGGTGTTGTACAACGTCTATGAACCCAGGAAATTAATATTTTATTAAATTAGTCTTCATGAATTATTTCGACGTTAAGTGGCGCAGTTGTTTGTAGCTCCGATCTATTATTCTGTAGGTTCTGGGGTCAAATTCTCTTCAAGGCTGTGCAAATGTGCAAGTATGGCACACAAAAACTGCAGTGAAAGACGACATGGTCAGAACGGGGAAGCCAACAATTTAGTGAATAATTTAGGAAATTGGGGCTTTTCAATGCATGGCGAGTACACATAATTACATAATAGTTTTATTGCCTTCATGAAACAAATCATAAGATGCTTTGTAGAAATTTCAGCAACTTAAACTCATCCAAAATAAGACACCTGTTTTTCCATTTTTTTTCTAACAAATAAATAATTATAATGAAAGATACCTTTGAAACATGGTTTAGACACGAAACATTTATTGCGTACTTTTTGTGGCAAAGTCATTACAAAACACTGGACGTATTTTTTTAACGCAGTTATTACCGACCTTTCTTAAGATTGACCATCCTGAGCACAGAAAACTGAAACTGTTGCGAACTAAGTGCATACTTATCAATGTAACAGTTTAGAATTGCTTTTAAAAATACTTCAAATATACAAGGCCCATCCCTAGCCCTAGAAAGGGAAAAATATCGCGTAAGGAAAGCTCTTAGTTTTATAAGAATCGAACTTAGGACTTTATTCCTCGGGAATTCGAAATTACTTAACAAATTAATGTAATTTTAGTATAATTCATTTTTATAACCGCCTTTATTGGCTTTATTTATGTTTTCCTACGGATTATAATTCTGCTATGTCAAATGCACATTTTAATAAAAAGTATGCGGTTAACAATAATTTTGCACTTCAAATGACGTTGATAATGTTTCGAAATGGCTTCAGAAGCTATTTATGATTCGTTATAAATTACTACATTCATTATTCGAAAATAAGCGCAAATATTGGTTAGAGAGGCCCATCCAACTTCCACTTCCCCTGCATAAAAAGCCTGACAGAGTTATCTTTTTTAGTCACTGCCACTGGACTTATACAGGAAAATGGTGTCAGAGACAAAATGAAATACATTTCCGCCATTCAGAAAATAAAAACATTCTTCGAAAGGCGCTAACTATATACCATGTGGCGTTATTAGTATTGCAACAATGGAACAAAAATTATATTTTTAGATTCGTCGTTAACAGTTGGACGCGACGGATGTGTTATTATTTTATTATTTTGATCAAAACCTGAAAGACCGCAAATAATTACGAACGTGTCTAAAAGTAGGTGTTAAATGACATTTCCGCTATCCAAAAAGTCACTTTGCTCAGTATAACGTAATACAATTATAAAATAACTTAGAACTGAATAATTTGTTATATTTACACTAATACACGAAATTTCGGTTAAATTGAACTAATTCACACGTAAATTAGTTATTTCAATCAAACAAAAATAAGTAGCAATTAAAGTTTAACCAATTCAAATATAATAGGATTTCTGCTGTTTATGAACCGTAAAAATGACTTTATTGTGCAATAGTGTTGTAGTATTAATTTACTTATAAATATCAGTAGTAAGTAATACAAAGTTACATTATCAACGAGAGGTTTAATTTTAATAATTGGCTTCACTTACGTATGGCTCAGACGAATTTTTAGCCTACCTTCCAAAGGGGAAAGTATGCTTATGATATCACCTTCCTGTGTGTATGTGTGTGTGTGCGTCTGTGTGAATAGGTGTCCGCGTGTGTGTGCCTCCTTCCTCACCCGGGGCTGCGATGACCAAATGGTCCGACCATTCGCCTCCCACCAAGGCGATCTGGGTTTCAGTACTGGCGGGGTCGGACCACGAATTTTCGCACGTGGGAATCGTGCTGGACGATACCGTTGGTCGGCGGGTTTTCTCGGGGATCTCGCGTTTCCCCCGCACTTTCATTCCGACATTGCTCCACACTCACCTCATGCCACCCCTCACCAGCGCTAAAAACATCGATGTTACGCGCTGACCAAAATATCTGACTCTCTGACTCCTTCCTCACCCCACCCCCTCCTTTTCAACCGACACCATCAAAAATGTTTGAATCAGTGAACATAATTTCATCAAACTTTGTACACATATAGTTCTTAGTAACCCGACGTGACTCTTAAATGTTTCGTTTATACCCTTCAAAACGGCGGCCATTTTAACATTTTTCGATCAACTTATATAAGTAACAGTATTTAAGAAATTCATCAAAATCAGTACACATAAAGGACAAAGTAAGATGAATTGACTTTTATGTGCATTTCGCTCATGCAATACACACAGTTTCAAAATGGCGGAATTTTTAAATATTTTTAGCATAGTATGACACAGTATGGTATGGGAAATACTTTTCCGGACTTCATTAAACCTAGTAGGCATATATGATACGACTTAATAAGCTGATTTAAACACTTTTGTGTACTTCAATCATACTACGTTCATTTTTCAAAATGGCGGAAATTTTAACTTTTTAGCGTAGTATGTCATCTGAGAATTTTTTTTTTTATTTGGTACACATATAATACATACAAAGCTGACTTTACTTTTGTGTGTTTCGTTTTTATGTGTTTAAATTTTCATAAAGGCGACCATTTCATATTTACAGAATATGTCATATTGTGGGAACTTTTTTCCGAAGTTCATTAATCTTGCCATGCATTTTCTTCTTAGCAAGTTGACTGGACTTTTGTAACATTTCGTTCATCCTTAGGTAATATTTGAAAACGGCAGCCATATTTTATCTTCAGGACAGAACGACGTCTCAGAAAAATTTTCCCGGTTTTTATCATATGACTATATTCCTTTCAGGAATTATCTTAATGTTTAATGTCTGTCGACTACGGCTTACTGGCTTTTCTTCTTTCTTTATTTTGTTTTTTGTTTTTGTTTTATTGTGGTTTTTCTACAATACGGCAACATTCGCCTGCAATGGCGTATGTCAAAAAATACTGTTCTGTTTATAATACGAACCCGTTACAGGAATCGTTCAAAGATCACAAATGTATGAAATTTTCCCCGGCTTACCTGACTCCGAGAAAAGAAAGGTTGTAGCAGATATTAATTTTTATTATGTGTATTTCTTCTCGACGCACACCGTTTTACAATCGAAAATAAATATATTAGTATAAGTGATACAATCAGTTGTATTAATTTACATTTAAATCTTTTACGTTCCGTCAGTATAGTAAGATACACGTGATGATAAGTATTCTTCCCGAAGGCAGGTTTAAACTATGGAGGGCGATGGGTGAGGAAAACTACAGGGTGTCCATAAAGTCTTTCCCTCATTACAAAAATTCATAACTAGAAAACTACAAATGCTAGCAAACTGCGGTTTGGACGAGAAAGTTTTGTAACACAAGTAAGTTATTGAGGGTGGCATAACCAACGGTTGTGCTCGGGGGAAACCAGTCTTAATATCCCGTAAAGTGCGTATTTCGTTTTATTACTGTCTTACAGTAAATATTCTGTAATTACCCCACATCGACAACTTCGCTGCGACTATAAATAATGCCCAGGCGACAGTCGCTGCTTAGTGGCAGCAACATACTTAACGACTGCTTTTTTGCGTGGACAGCTATAACTACTTATCCTGCTGCAGAGTTAGCTCAACTAGCAGATTTTTCTAGCTAACACTTGTTGATTGATTTGCTGGTGTACAAAGGGGTTTTCCAATTAAAGTAAATTTTGTCTGCTCTGAATAATACACGCGAGCAAAGCTGCGGACGCACTGCTAGTTATGTATTTATTGTTTCCCCACCTCTGACAAAATAATTTATGCATAAAGTAATTTTCTTTTTACCAACATGATGGATGATGCACTACAGGTATGTTGAAATGCACATAACATACAAAACAAATGAGTTGCAAGATCAAGAATGAGCTTTGGTATTTTAAAGATTTGCTCTCGAAACTCTCAAGCTCAAAGAACTTTGTTTACTATTTAGAAAATCGTAAAAATTTTATAGAAAAAAGGAACCAGGCGACAGGTGCTTTTAAACCCGCACAATAAGAAACACATCTTTCAAGTCTTCCTCCTCCCCATAGCTGGGCTCGTACTTTGGTTAGCTCTTAGTGCAGTGTGCGGTAAGATGATATACTAGCGCCAAGCCTCTGCGACGTTAACTGATCTTTAGACGACACTGATACTCCTGCTGATAATAGGAAAGTAAAAAATATATCAGACTTCCTGTACTACCTACAAGGACAAGGGTTTGTTTACTATTGAAGTGTTTTAAGAGTTATGCACATCTTGACCTTGTCACTCAAGCACTTTTCTATAAATGACCTTGTAGGCGATTTACCACGATTCCGACAGTTTTTGAGTTGTTGGAGTCCCAAGTTCAGCGAGTGCAGATGAACTGACGAGTGCGTGAGTGTAGTAGCTAGTGACTTCGGTGGCAACGATTGAGGGAGACTGTGATGTTGGGGATTGACAAGGGACTTCGTCATAGGAGGAGAAGATTCTTCGGAAGGCGATAATAAAATCAAGGACGTTATAGTGCACGTTGAAGAATACGTATAACTTGGTAAGGTGAGTCTTGTGGCCATTATGGGGTGGAGAGAGGAACATGTAAATACTAGGTGTGTTACATGAGTGGACATTATTTCTCGCAGTGGTATTTTACAACACAAATGCATGCCTGCCCACAGCAAATTGTCATGGAGAATCATTGCAAGGGAATTATGTGTTAACTTTCATTAATTCACTTGCATTGATTCTGCATGTCAAATTAATGAAAAATTATATTATTATTTATGTAAATCAGTTCACCAAGAATATATCCTATGCTTTGTCGAATAGAAAATTTGGATAGCTTAATTTGAATAGATGTTATGGCTCAAAAACTAAAAATACAATATAATTCTCTAACACTCCCCTTTAAGAAGTTTAGATACTTACAAATATACATAACCTAATATAGCACTACTTGTGTGGATGAAGTTATTAAGCATCAACCAAGAGATATCATAGATAAAGTAGAAAGTCTTTGTATAAGAGGGTAGCGCTAGCATACAAAACAGAGCACTAAACACGCCTCGTATACGCTCATTGATGCTTGTATGTTAATAATGCCCTTTTCCTTACATATGGTACAGCCCAAAACGTTTTGTTATGGTTAGTTACTTAATATTGTATCGAATAACTTGTAAGAAATAAATATATATAAGTATGTGGGCCACTTAAATAACAACATTTAATATGGCATTTTGTCCATCTATGGCTGTGTCGGATATGGTATTTAAGTAATTACTGTTGCAAAGCTTATTATAAGCAGGCTATCAATAGGCATTTTTTTTTCGTATAATCATGTAAAAATATTCAGTGGTAACAAAATAGCAAGAAACAAAATTAATTGAGAACCAGTTCTTAAATATGTACACGTGGCTTTAAGATATGCAAATAAAATAATGCACCGAGTTATTGATGATGGTGATGTGTTTACAGCCCGGAGGCAGGTTGGAACTTCAAGAGGAACACCTGAGGCTCGACTATGCGAGGATGATACTGTGGTAGTTCGATAGTGCCTTCTGCAGGATGGGTACCAGAGGTTAACACAACACGCAGTCCCACGCTACAATTGTAATCAAAAATCATTCCGTGATGTGTAGTGTTTATCTATAAAGTTATCGTTATGGCACAAGTAGTAAAACTAAGCTTCATGTTACCATTACTGTTAAAATTATTACTTTTGTAAATAAAGCATAATTTTTACATGCGGCACAATATTACGAAACTACTTGATGAGAGACTATGTATTAATGCGTACTTATTATGTTCATAGTTGTCCCCTTCAACATGATAATATCGGTCGCAATTTGTGTACAATTATGATAGAAATGAATGCGTACTTATTATGTTCATAGTTGCCACATTCAACATAATAATATTGGTCGTAATTTGTGTACAATTATGATAGAAATTGGAAACTGAGTTTCAGTATTTATGTAGCCGTCATTTAGTGAATAAATATCCTAACAACTAAAGTCTTATATTTTAGTATCGCCTTTTTATGACCATAGTGACGTGCCTAATTCAGCAGGAATCTATCAAGTAGTTGCAAAGTTATTGCCGCATATGCTTAATTGAAGTGCAAATTATAATTTTCCAATATGGCAGTCAAATAACAGTATATCTCTGTTAATGAAATTCTTGCGTGATGTACTGACGAAGAATCAAATTTGATTAAGTATTAAGATATTAAACAAATTTTTAAAAAATCGCGTTTATTGAAAATATTTTGCAAGCTTCTATGTCAGGTGTGCTTACTACATACCATATATTTTTTTAATATTTTGCGATCATTAAATTATTTTAATTTGTAAAAAAAGTGTTTAAAGCAGGAAATCAAGACACAAACACGCACACTTTCAGACGCATGTAGAGAACATTCATCCTGTAACTATATTTGCTTCGAGAAAAGACAAAAAAAAAAAAATCCTCACTGCAATCACAGGTTCATTCCATGTCTTCTCAAGGTGTTATGTGTAGCAAAAAAACTGTTGAAAGAGCTGCCTACGAAACTGGAATTCCATCTTCTTGTATACTTTCGAAATTGCTGGCGAGAGTAATACAAAAGGAGAGATGAAAAATGTTATCCTTGTAAAAGGTTATTCAAGAGCGACCCTTTCAAAGATTACGTTTCAGTGAACTTGTTAGAAGGAAAAGAGAAACCGAAACTCTTTTCGTAGAAGAAAGCTGACTTTAAACTTTTCACTTTCGCCTTCTATAATTACAAATTTAACTAGATAAAAAAGCGGAAAATGTTTAAATTTCAGGGAATTTTCGTAATATAAACGGTTTTTTAAATGCGTTCCTGCGTCTCCTATCTATATGATATATAGTAAAAATTACATAGAAACTACAGTTGTTCACGGAAACAAATCAATTTGATTTACGTATTTTTATATTAATTAGCTAATAAATTGCTAAAACTAATGAAAGCTTAGTAAAAAAAGTCGTTAATCAGCAGACATTTTTTTTTAACTTTTTCATAAATAACATTTCAAATTTAGGGTTTTCGTTCGAAATCTCTGTAAGCAGTGGTGAAAGTATTAGTAGTACGTTGGCTGCATGTGTCAGAAATGCCACCCAACGCTTCGTTGCTGTGATGTTAGAGGACATAATTTTAAGTGTTTGTACTTTCCGTAGATACACATCACGTGGTGAACTTAAGCCGAAAAGGACAATCTCTACTCTTTGAAAGATGTTTTTTAAATACTCAATCGCAATGCTCCGTCGTCACTCCCATGTTCTTGGGGCGGGTGTGTCTTTTTTTTTTTTGACCGTGTATGGAAAAATTACTGGGTTTTGTTTCGTCTCATCGGTGTGTCGTATTTATTATGTTCATATATTTTATCTGTTTGTCATTTTGGCAAAACAGACCTCAAATCTGTGTTGTCTGCCTTATTGGGGCCTGTTTTTTCCTTTTCTCATTTTCTTATCGGGTTGTCCTCGTTTTATTTGGTCCAATTCCATTTGTAGATTTCCATATGTATCCTATAGTGACATATCATTGCGTAGGGATACTAGTCGAGTTACAGAAAAACTAATCTAACGTGTTTAAACGAAGAACAGGCCGTGAACTTTATATTTGTTGCCCAAATAATTTGAACTCTGTGCTAACATTTTAATTCTCCACGCGGACTAGTTATTTTCTTCTGCATGATTCTGTGTTTATCACTGGTAGTGTGAGTTCATAATATGTGTTTCATTTTATTTTATTAATTTTAAAACAAATTTTAAATAACGGTGTACAATGAAGAGTATTTCTTGCGAGTGAGTTGGCTGGACTGAGAAAGAAGAAAAATTCACCGTATCCCATGGAAACAAGAGCATTATTTACTTGTTGTAAAACATTCGTTTTGGAACTTTTATATATTGGGCTAACATGCATTGGAAACAGTACGGACGTCTAGTCGAATACGATGCCGGAGAAGCCCCCATAGGTGACAGAGGACTCTACGCCTACGACGAGGATCTGGGAGGACTGTATCGGTATTTAAGGAGGGTCTGCCATCGCCATCGTAGGTGAATAAATTATATTACGGTATGAAAAACTTCACACGTTGCGACGCATGACGCACATATGGCTGGCACCAGAAGACTGTAGGCTATGCGACTGTAGTAACTAGCAGTGGCCCGAAACAATAATTTTCGTCATTTAGGTAACTGAACTTATGGAAATATAGCTAGGATAGATCTCTATTTCCTTACTGTAGTACCTGGTGAAACGAGTAGAATTTCTAGTGTTGTAGAAATATAAAATTTTCGACAGTTCCAATGAACACAATCATTAATAAGCTAACCTTTTTCTGTGTAAACCAGCTGTCGAGGGATACCCTTACGTAGCTAGCTTGATTTGTTAGTAATTTATTGTTTTATTGCTCTTTATATATTTTCAAGAGCGCTCAAGTACTTAATGTGAAAATTTGAAACCAGAAAGTACAATTTATTTTCATGACTTTTTTATTACTGAAAATGAATTGTAACACAATAAAATTATGTATTGAATTGAAATCACAACAGAAAACCTATTGAATCTGATAACGTGAAACGTTAATAATAAAATCAGTATGGCGTATTAGGTAGCATTCACTTATAAATTCGATTCTATGGGAATTAGTTCAGGTGGTTACACATTTAAACATAGATGTCCATTCATTAATCATATGGACATTAAAATTATGTGGGGTTCGATTAAAATATTTTAACCGAACAAAAAAATACTTAAATGAGTCAAAGAAAATTAAATACTTGTTAAGGGAAATGATTTAAAATATAAAAGTTTATTAAAAACAGGATTATTCGCCGAGGTATTTTAAAAAGTTTTCCAAAATTACGTACGTAAATCTTAAAATATTTGCAGTGGAAAAAATTCGAGTGAGAAACAACGTCTACGAGTGAGTGAGAGAGTGATTTTGGTCAACACTTAACAACGAGGTGAATATTGAGCAGCGCCGAAATAAAACGGCGGAGGAAACGAGAAATTCGCGAAAAATATCCGCCGAACAACGGCATCGTCCGGCACGATTCCCACGTGCGAAAGTCTGGTGACTTACCACGCCGGGAATCGAACCCGAATCGCTTTGGAGGGAGGCGAATGGTCTGACTATACGGCCAACGCTGCGCCACGTTTTCGATGTACAGGAAAAGTAGAATACATCTACAGACTGCACCTAAATTGAAGAACACAATACTAGTGCTTTGGTTTTACTTCTGTCAGGGCAAGGTTGATGTATACTGTAAAACAGACACGTAACGATAAATCTCCAATTGTTTCGAGGAGTTAAAACAGACGTGTTGAGCTTGAGTGCCGATTATTCTTTGCCATCTACCTACACACTTCAGCGTTTCTTAACAAATGATGAGGTTTCCCAACGAGTTCGGTTGAACGTTCCAGGAAATACCAGAAGCTGCAGTGTGTTTTTCTCTCCCTAGGCTTTTTTTTTGTGCCTTCGTGTTCCATTTTTCAATTCCCCTCACGTACACCTTCAGCCTTCAACCTCCTACCCCCTCCCCTCGCAAAAGACCAAGCAACGAGCAGCTCGCGAGCAAATATTGCAACAGCATGTTCGGGACGTGTAGCTACACAAGGAGGTTGTTTCCAACCCTGTCTGCTCGCTAATATTTTACTTCCCTGAGAAGGTCTGTTTGTCAATATCGTGTCCCTATTGTCCTCGCAGGCGCAAGGCGGAGTGGTGATACACCAGCAACAATACCTCAAAAGAGGTGTGTCAACCTTCCCCTTCCCCCATTCTGTTTGAAGCCTTGACAGGAACGTCACAGATATGCCAGACCGTGCAGCTATAAGGGATCGAACATGCATCTCAACGGATCCATTATCACATGACAAATCGAACGGAGATCTAGATGCTAAATTTAGTTTATCGACTTACTGCAATAAATTCTTATTTATATATGTGTATTTGGAAAACATGTGCAATGTTGAGGCATAGAAGATATTTGTGATGAATTTTGGAAATCAAATTATACAGGACTTGAAATCAATCTTGAATGTTAACCTATAATTTCCTTGTTACAATTCTGCATGACAAATTAATAAAAGATTCCATTATTATTTATGTTAATCAGTTTATGAAAAATATATCCTACGTCTTGTCGAAAAGAAAATTTTGATAGTACAACTTGAATAAACGTTATGGCTCGAAAACTGAAAAATATAGAACGTTATATGACGTCTCCCCCCCCCCTTAAGGTGGAGATATGCAAATTCTGCGTTATTTGGCTACAAGCTGGCAATCACTGGTATATACTAACACGTACAGAATTCATGACGTTATCGGTTTTGGGCCTTCGTACTTGTGTATGTCTGTGTTACATGATAATGGGCATTTTACTGTTCACCTTATGATTCGTTCAAAAAGTCCTTCAGGCGCACCACGACATAAGTCAAACGAAAACACAATCGATAGGTAGCTTATTCTGCTGTCAAATAACAACGGGAAATTTTCGGGTACCATTTACCTAAAGGCAACAGTTCAAAAGAAAACTCACACAGGAAAACGTGTACATAAAATAAAGAACAAATAATTATGTCATCGCATTAAGCGTCATTCAGCTGGCGTAGGGCCAAGTATTTGTTAGTGTTCCATGAAAATATAGGCGTAGTGTTTTTGTGTTTTTAATTTTTTTACTGTATTTGGCGAAAATTTTATAACTTTATATTATTGTATTCAGATACATTCTGTGTCACTGTTTAGATTGTCTGACGGTTTGTATATCATTTAATTTTTTTGGCTACGATTTGCACTTATTATTCTATTTTTCTTCGTCTGAACAAAACTGCGTTACTCTTTTTCTTATTGAGGCTGCTATGATTTTATAAGTTTTCATATAATTACTTTACAAATTTTTCAACGCATTTATTTACAGTTTTAATTTGTCAAGTTCAAAGAATAAAGAACTGAAAATACTTGTCAGAAATGGACTACTTTTAAGTTGCTAGAAATAGCATTTTTAAGCATATACTCTCATTTTCGTACACTGTAAAATAAGTTATTGCAGTGTATGTAATAATATCGACTTATACCAAATAACAGCTGATACAAAATAAGTGACTTTATGTGGACAGTACGGCAGCAATGACAGAGCAGATACGTGACAACTAGTATAAAAACTTACCATGCCAGCTCACAGAAAAGTGTATAGGTAGAGAGAGACTAGAAAAGTTCGCTAGTTCACTAACATGTAGACTAGCCTCCAAGAACATGTGTGTTCTCAAGCAGGCAGCAGTTGTTCGTAAGCTGCTCGGTAACACAGTGAAATGGGCCTATGTTTAGTTACATTGTTTTTGTAATAGGTCTCAGCGACTTTCAGAAGTTGTCAAATAAGTAAACGGCAAATTGTGAAAGGGGGAACGAACTTATATCTGCTGGAGTTCGAGCGTGTGCCTAAAAGAAAACGCGAATTTTTCAGGTTCCTGTGTATAGGCTGTTCAGTATAAAGTGAGCACTAAAGAATAAACTTTTAAAAATACCCCATGCCGTTGCTGTATTTAATTTAACGTTAACAATAGTTACATTACTCCTTGTACGGTTGACAGCGAATTGCTGAATGCTATTTTTTTCCTGTTTAAATACAACGATACTGAAATAAAATCAACTTAAATCAGCATATTTAAGTTTCATATAGTTAATGAACTTTTTTTTGTGAAACTATTTATGTTCCTGCCAGCTGCACTGTTAACATACACGCACAATCATCAAGTAACGTGTCCAGAGAAGTTAAACATTTCCTGTTGTTAGCCGTTACGTGCGGAAAGATACGAATTGGCTGAAAATAGAAATTTCGCAGGGCTTCTTTGAGTGCTCACTTTATCCCGAACCGTCTATACTAGTCTTTGAAGTAAATATGTATATCTAGGAGTGTGACGGGTGAATCCAATTTTAATGTTTGACATATACAGTTGTGCATTACTTAAAACAGAATTTCAGTTTTACGGTAGTACAATGCATGTAAGTTAATTCAAATGGAACTAAAATGTTTCGTTCTATATAAATAGCTTACACCTATCAGCAATGATCGCTTAGCTATTCCGCCACTACACAGAAGTTTATTAGTAAGACATTAAAAGAACACGGGGTGTTGATCAAATATTACTTCGTTTTATAAATTTTACCAAATTTAAGGAGTCAGGACACCAAAATTCAGAAATCCTATTATAAATTTGAGAATTTTATAAGCTATCCGTCAGCTCTGGTGATGCGTGTCTTTTGCAAAGTATATGCTTGGATTTGTACCTTTGGTTTCAGCGTAGATACCTAGCTGGGAATAAGGGTTAGTTTTAACCATGGAGGTAAGAAAAGTCAGGAGATGGCTTGTTGTGACCACGGCCGTAGAAGAACAGGTCTGGACACTCGCCTATCTAACGATGTATTTTGCTTGACCCCCTTGTTGTTTGGCTGTAGTTCGTCAAGTTACCGAGAATGCTGTACTTTTTGGCGCTGTTTTCCGGGCGGTCTGATTCAAACTCCGTCCACTTTTTTTCCATTGTTAAATTTATAAAGTAAATAAAGATTGCTGGAGCCTTTTCTTAAATTTGTGAGCGAAGAAAGTATTTCAAACATTGATAAAAAATACGTTTTGACAAATTGTTTATCTTAGCGGAAAGGAAGTAGGCCGAGTTTAGTCCGACCGCCGTAACATCAGCGCCATTAAAACACAATATTCTCGGTAACTTGGTGAACTACAGTCAAACAACAAGGGGGTCAAGTTTCCAGGCGAGTGTCCAGACCTGTTCTTCTACGGCCGTGGTTGTGACGTAGTTGAAGCCGGATTTTTGGGTGTTCCATCATGGCGCTGAGGCGTTTTGAGGTTATGTACACTTGTGTTGATGCGCTTCTAAACAATTAAAAACACCTTAGCGTTGTGAAAATTAGTAACGTAGGAAACAACATTGGTTAACTATAACATTTATTGGTCCGGGGGTTTCATTACGAACTACATATTGTTAAGGAACAGGAGGTTGCCGTAATGGAACACCCAAAACGGCGGCTTCACCTAGTTTCCATACATTGCAATAGGCAGGGTCACCCCCTGGTTTTAACGCTTCTCTTACATGACCAAACATGTTCACCACCAATTACATGGCTACAGTTTGGCAAAGAAACGAGAAAATTCAGCATAATTAACTACCGTGTAGTTCTTATTCAGAAAGACACATCCTCAAAATTCGTTTACGTAATTCAAAATTATTGTGCTCAAAGAGAGGCATCGTTCATGTGTCATGGTCGAGGTGACCGAACAATTCATAGTTACGGACACAGATATATCGCGGGAAATATTGACTGTTTGTTAGGTTAAGATGTACCAAGCACATATCTGACGTTCTTCTTTCATTATTGGTGTGCTCCCATCTGAATGGCCGAATTATATCTCTGGTGCGTCACTAAAAACAATTGGCATACCAAACTGAAAAAAAAAATTACAGTGAATAACGATGTCGTTGGATGTAACGTCTCCTACATAAAAAGCGAAATTCTTTTGAGATTTTTAATTTTTTTTATTTTAATATAATTTCAGCAAAAATTTTTTTTTTTCAATACAAAAATATTGTCGCGACGCTAAAATTGAGGAAATTATTTGTTCTACTTTTGCTTTTTTCCTAAGATACCTGTTGAGGATAGTATGTTCAAGTATTTATTTTTCAACATTGATTCACTTTGCTTGTGGGTGGGTCCAAAATGTGTCGAGCTTAGGTCAGTGTTGTCGAGACTTCGGGCTGACAAGATGCCGGTGAGGCGAAGGATGGGGAGCTGAGCGAGACGGCGTATCAAATCATTGAGATGAGTATAAACAGTTTCTCTTTCTGTCTTCTTTTTCTTCCTTTTTGCTAGAGTATTTTATGGTGATAATTATCGCGAGAGTGCGGAGCAGTTTTGAGGGAGTGGTTGTTGAAGCTATGTCTTGACTGCAGCAGGTTGGGCGATCGTACTAATAGAGTAAATTACAGGCTGTTTGTTTACTGACATCTTCTCGGGTGAGTGAGGTTAGGGTTGAAACTTCCGTTAAGCATTTTTTTATTTTTGTGTGCTGTTGTGTCTTTTTTTCGGGATATTTGCGTTTGTTAATAGCACGAAGGTTGTCCTGCTGGTTCAGTCTTGTTGAGGTTTTCTTTACTTGACGCGATAGACGATTTATTTGTGGAAGAGTCCCTCCAATCAAATACCTTGACAGTAAAGCTTATTTACAATTTATATTTTTTTATAACCACTCCCATCACCAAAATGCCAGAATTTCTTTGTTATTTATAATACTATCCGATAACATTTAGAAATTATATGTGCTGTTAAACATTATCTTTATTTTGTCATGAATAATTTTTAAAATAAATAGTTATTACTTTTTAAAGAAAATACCTATTTTTTTTCTCTTCACTTTACTTAAAAATACTTATGATAAACTGCCCGCCTCTCTGTAGCCTAGGTAGTAGAAATTTTCTATCATTATTTAAGTGTAATCCTTCAAGTAGATCAGCTATTATTTTTACCTCTGCCTATCACCCCAATGAACCCTTTTTCCGCTCTAGTACATGTTACCCCCTTACAAACCAAGCAACCTCTACCCCAACCCCCCAATTATTCATCTGAATAATATTCTACAAGTATTTTTT
>PNEQ01079208.1:0-16553 GCA_003012365.1 Medauroidea extradentata
AAAATTTAAATGTTGCAGTATGTTTACTAATTTTTGAGTTTTTCATCACATTGCTTTCGTTGGCATTCTTTTCTGTGTGTTCTAAAACCCTAGGATAACTCATCCCCCTACAGCCCTTGAGCAAACATTTCTGTTATCAAAATATACACTACAGGAAAGTAGGCTGATTAGTTCTGTATAGATCTACTTGTTAAACTTATTGCGGCATAGTTTGGAGCGCGTGTTTTTTGCATTGTGAAGGCGAATCAAGCTAACCAACCACTATAAATTATATATCGGGACACCGGATAAGAAAGAAAATCTTTCGTAAGGTCCCAGAGCATTGGCAAGAGTAAGGTTGGGTTTTACATGTTAAATTATTTTACTTGGGCTGTCACCTTAAACTATATTGACTTTAGTCAAAATAATACCATTGAAAATGTTTATAATCTAAAAAAATGTTTATGAGTTTTGTGGTAAATTTGGGATATTCTAACAAAATTTTCAGTACGAGAAATATCATTTCGGAAAGAATTATTATAATTTTCAATAAATAACACAATGTCAGCCTTTATATGAGTAAGCCCCTTTTTCTGTAAAATATTTTTATCGTCACTACGTTTCCAAAACAGTTAAAATCTTTTCAGTGAAACGTCAGTGTGGGATAACTGTAGGATGTATAATGATATCAAACAGTCTTACAGAAATTATATTATTACAACATCGAACTGTTTTTGTACAGATTAAGGTAATCGATTTTTGCTATTGAATACTTTTAAATCGCGTGAAGCTCACTGCATAGGTCTGTTATGAGATATGTGCGTAAAAACCCAAAACATTTAAGTAAACGTTTCGTGCCCAAATGCATATTACATGTTGCTACTTTAAAATAAGTGTGTATCCTTTCGGAATTGAAAATGACAAACTAGTACATTTATAATTCAGGTTTTATCTGCTTCAGTTTCTCTGAACAGATAATTATGAGATTTATGTATACACGCTTCGAACTGCATTGTAAACAGTCGAAAATTTTGTATTGGTTCACTGCTTAAAGTGGCGATAAAGGGAGTCACCGACAGAACTAGGACTGAGGCACTCCAGCTGACCAATTTGCGCTTAGAGGCGATCATTCAGATGGTGAGTGCGTAAGTGCCTGCATTATTGATTTTTATTTTCAGGACTCAAACGAATGCGATAGTTATCTGCAGGCGGTTGGCTGTCTGTCCAACGTACCGAGAAAACTCCTCAACGTCTGCATAGGAATAACCTTCAAAGAACGTCACACGTGTGATTTCCAATTTCAGACGCTCCGCTAATCTTTGAAGCTTTCTTCTCGCGACCTAATATGGCGAAAATGGGTGTATTTTCTGTCCTATTTAGGTACGAAAATCTTACTACACAATTTTATAACAACAGATAATACATATTTACTTTTCAATACCACACCATAACTGAATGTTTCACAGATGCGAGAAGACTGCACATCAGTTCAGTAGCTTGCGCCTAGAGGCTAGAGTTATGTGTGACACGCTTGGTATGTCGCCCTTAAAGTTGAAGTAGGGTCAAATTCCTTATAGTTCTGCAACCATTAATACAGTAAGTGTATAGCTCCATAAAAATTGCTCCAGGTACTGCTATAATAATCCGAAATGATTGATTAAGTTTGATATAAAAGAGGAATGTGTGTAGTTTATTACAGTTTAAAGTAACCTCTGCAACATAATAATTATTTTATGTATAAATCAATTAATAAACAATGAAATTTCGAATTTATGCACTAAGAGTGAGTGGATTTCCAGTCTAGAAGTGTCACAAATATATTACATAAAAATAGTTCAACAAACATATTTTTAATTCTATTTTCTATAAATGATAGTTACACAATACTAATACAACAATTTAGAAATGCATTAAAAAGTTAATTTGAAATAAATCAATTACACTAAAAACAAGGGCTTCAGATTAGGTTATTTTGATTTTAAACCTGAAACCTGTGTCGCTAGTTTAATATTTCCACGTTTGACGTGTGTGAACAGCGAGTCGATAAGAGCCAGAGTACCACGCTTGACGGGAAGCATTTCGCCTCTATCAACAGTTCGTCAAATTGGCGCGCCAAGTTTTCACTGCAGTCTTTTTGCTGTGGGACTTACAGAGGTGACCCTGAGATTTTATTCTTGAATAGTATGAAGTAAATAAAGGCCACCGCATGCCTCTCGCTTCGCACATCACGTGGTGTTTCCGGAGTCACAGCAGTCTAAATTAATCATTCTGAGAGGCCAGTAAATAATGTTTCTAGCTAATGTGCAAAATTTATAGAAACATGGAAGCACAGTTTCCAGTGTGCGTTCTTTTCGTAGATAAACGTTACAGGAATAATTTGTGCAGTTTCACGTAAAAAAGAATAATGGTGACATGCTGCAATACCGTCCAAGCGCCAGACAAAGACTCCTCTTAGTGCTCCGCACTTGTTGACATCGAGTAAGCAAACACATACATTTGGGCAGACACCATAAGTTCTGTAACGTGCTTAAGGGGTTGGTTCACTAAATAATTTGATTGTTTTTTTTTTAAATGTATTTAATTGAGGTATTTTGTTTTGTAGGAATATACTGTGACTATTTTCTACTGTAACAAAATTTTTTTAGCTTTCATAGTTTTTGTATAGTAGAATATTTAAGTCAAAATTTTCATAAAATGGTTTTATGCAATAAGGAATACCAACGTATTTACTAAAATGAAAAAAAAAACTTCAACTGAAAAACAGTGCCACGGACTATGAAATGGCTTGTTTACAAGCCGCATTGACTTTTTTGTATTTAAAAAAATAATGAATTTGAAACAAAGAAGTACTATATTTAAAATTAAAAAAAAAATATATATAAAAATCTAAGAAATGTGGTTTTTATACATGTCATGTCCGTTCTTTAGTGCGAATCATTTTCCCATTTCGGTAAGTATGTTGGCTTTCCTTTATTGCATAAAACCGTTTTGCGCAAGTTATGACTTTAAAATGCTATAATACAAAAACTGTGAAAGCTGAAAAATGTTCGTTACAGTGACAAATATTCACAACTAGCTGGCCCTGCGAACTCTGTTCCGCCTTAGACGCAATAAATAAGCAGATTTTGGATGAAGTATTTTAATGATTATTTATTTTTCATGTATTTTGGTGCATAGGTTGCACTCTTAATTTGTTTTACTATCAGGCGCAAGAACAAACAACGCAGATGGTCTTCCTACCCGTGAACATGCTTTGTCGGGAAAGATTCGATCGTCTTGGCCGCGGCATTGTCAATGATGATTCAAAGAGAATACAAATTACTGATTATTGCTGATTAATGATTTCTGACAAAATTTATAATTATAAAATTTTCAAACATACTTATTCATAGACAAAATTATATTTAGCTGTCATTTGCGTTTTGTTATTCCATGTCATATGCGTTTTTGTTATACTACATTTTATAGTGACTTGTATTCTCTTTGACGTCACACGGGAACGCGGTCGAACGGGATAAAAAGTATCCTATGTCCTTCTGGTTCTAAGCTACCTCCCCACCAATTTTCAGCCAAATCAGTCCAGCCGTTCTTGAGTTATAAATAGTGTAACTAACATGACTTTCTTTTATATATATATATATATATATATATATATATATATATATATATATATATATATATATATAGAAATATGCGTACAAAACAAACCATATTTCGCACGAGTAAAACAATTTTAAAACAATTAAAATTTCCAGTGAACCCCCCCCCCCTTAAGCACGAATATTTTTGATTTGTTATAGAACGAAAGGGAACTTGGCAGTCGAAAACGCAGCACTTCTATATACTCACCACCAGCGAACAGAACGTCGTCCTACGAAGCGTGTTGTCTACCCGCGTTCCGTCAGGCGCCAGAACGGTGTGTGTTTGTATGTGTCTGTTAATTACCTCGGAGCACAAACAGCGGCGTTAAAAGCCCTGTCTGTCAAGACTTCCAAGGCGTAAACACCCCCTCTACCCTTGTGCGTGGTCTACCCACACCCCCCGAGACTTCTGCCCGGAAGTTTGTCCATTTCCCCGTGTTCCGTGCCATCGTGTTGTGCGTCTCCGCTAGGCAGGGCCGTCGACGACGTTGGTAGGGGGAGAAGAAAGAGTACATTTATCCCGGTTAAAATAGCCCTAGACGCGTACAGGTAATAGTATAAAATAACTTTTACAACTGGTCTAGTAACAAGATTTTATATCATTACATTACCTTAAGGGAGGAGTTCACGCAAAATTTTTTTAATTTTAATAATTCTTTGTACGAGATATTGCTTGTTTTGTACACATATATTGTGACTTTTTTTTAACAGTAATGACAATTTTCTAACTTTCAGAGTTTTTGTATAATGATAAGTAAAATCCAAAATTAGCATAAAATTGTTTTATACAAGAATTAAAAGCCAATTAACTTACAGAAACGAAATAATCCCCACTGAAGAACAGTGTCGCGGGCTACAACTGGACGTGAATAAAAACAATGCATTGCAATTTTTGTATTTAAAAAAATACACAAAGTTGGCAATTTATTATTTAAAATTCAGCAATTTTTTTAAAATACAGAAAATATTCAATGCAGGTTTTTACTTATGTCTAGACGTAGCCCATGATACTGTTCTTCAGTGGGAATAATTTCATTTCTTCATGTCAGTTTTAGTTTCTTGCATAAAATTGTTTCATACAAATTTGGGCTTTGACATGCCATTATACAAAAACTATGAAAGCTAGAAGATTTTAATTGCTGTAAAAAAGTGTCACAATGTATGCTTATAAAACAAAGTCTCGTAAATATATAACATTTTTAAAACCACTAAACTTTTGCACGGAGCACCACCCTAAGAGAGCGTTGTATACAATTCAGCGCCAAAAGCCTCAGTTTATTATATTTCTCGAAACCTACTGTACTTGCAAAAAAAAAAAAAACAGCAATCCTAGACAATAGTTTTGCCAACTTTCTGAGCAAAAATTTTTCTCGGGTAACGCAGAACAATCTTTGACGCCGAAACCTCTTACATTTAACTGCAACACAAGTGATCCGGCTTAACAAATCCATCATTCTGAGTAAATGTTTGCTCATAAAGTTGGTAAATATAATTATCAAGGATTGCTGTTTTGTAGTTTTTTCTATATTGACTTTCAAAAAGTGTAGATCTCAATTGTAGAACTCAGTGCGTTCATATCTACCATGACCTCTCTAAGAGTTAGTTGGACCTGGCGCTTAAACTTAGCTGTAGCGTGGAACGAAAAGCATATTTCCATGGGTTAATAATAAACGTGTTCCTAATGCGTCATTTGAATAATACCGTCCGCTTATTAGAAACATGGTTAACGAGCTCTTCAAAAGTGTCAAAAAGGCTTTTTAAACATTACCGTATCTAGGAAAATACCAGTTGCAATCAATCGTAAAACGCAATGCTACAGGCCTGTACAGGACTTTAACACAATATGCTTTTTACAAATAAAATAACAGGGTCATCACTTAAAGTCACATTGGAAAACACTTTCAAACAAAAACACTGCAAGCTGGTTTAGTATTCCGCTATTAGAGGCGATGGATGACGCACTTGTTAGAGTCGACTTATCGCCTTCTCCGTTTCCACGTCTCACATGAAAACATCTAAGGCTTAAATAACTCCTAACTTCGAAACACATCCAAAAATGCCGCAAAATAAGTATCTGAAAAATCCTTTCAACTTTTAAACTCTTGTTTTTATCACCATATTTAACGTCTCACCCAATTTTACGACACAGACTTAAGGTGTGGTTCTGAGACTTTATAAATAAGATAATACTTTAAAATTATCATTCCCTATGACCTCGTATGACGTGAAATATATGTCATGCTATAAAATAGTTTACGAGAAAATGGGGATGAAACAGATTACACAAAGTGGATGATGGACCAATAAAAGGAACTCCGAAATATTAGTTTTGTGAAGAAACCTGAAATACTTTATAGACGCTAGGTGCTCTAAAGTCAAAATTACTCAACCTCTCTGCTTGAACTACGTGATAGTATTTGGACCATCAGTCCATTCAGTCATCGTGTTTACAAGAATAGACGTGTTGCTTGTAAAGGTAATTTATGTTTGACACTGCACGCATTGAGCAGGGGCCCAGAAATTTCATGAACTCATTAGAGGAAACATGAGATTCCTACCTCCAGTATTCATGAGTTCACTTCCGTAACTGTTACTACGTTTAAAGTAACAACTAAATCCGGATTGAACTAGGAGTGGACTGACGAATCTAGATTCAAATTTTACTTTACACACATTCCTACTGGACTGAAATAAGAGTGGAGTGAGTAATCCAGTCCAGTTGGCGAGGTGGACTGGACTGTAGAATCCGGATTGAAAAGTTAACTTTAAACACCCATCGGAC
This sequence comes from Medauroidea extradentata, assembly GCA_003012365.1. Classification (NCBI taxonomy): domain Eukaryota; kingdom Metazoa; phylum Arthropoda; class Insecta; order Phasmatodea; family Phasmatidae; genus Medauroidea; species Medauroidea extradentata. The sequence goes on from PNEQ01079208.1 coordinate 6,403, forward strand.
TGAACTGAACGAAACCGAAGCGGTCGCCATATTTAATCGTTTCTTTGGTCATATAAAAGGTTATAATCATCTTGGGCTAGCTAAATACAACTATTTTATGTTATAAAAATAATTGGAATTGCCAAATATATAAAAATAAGTATCTTGACGGATAAACTCAAACAAAATATCTAGCCAATATTCGCCTCGTGCTTTTTTTGACAGTCATTTGTTCTGTAGTTCAGTGTTTTGCAAAGAGATGTCTTTAGACACAGATTCAGTCCACGTTGACATGTCAATATGGATCGAAAAATTTACTATAAACGCATTTCAGTCAACATTCACTTTAAGCTCGTTCACGTTGAATCCATCCAAGTTCAGTCAAGTCCGTAACTTTACTATTAAAACAATATGTATCTAATTTTATGAAACTCGCTCTTGAAGAGAGTGAATCAGTATAAAAACATGCGTGAAAACACACTCCTGACTCCCACGCTACGTTTCTCGTGTGCAACTGGCCACTTACTGTATAACATACAGTGGACAAGAAGTTGAGGACAGACTGTGGTTATTGGCAGAATATAATAGGCCCCAGAAGCGTGGCTCATTTGACTGTATAACCCGATTCGGAATAAAGTGAGCACTCAAGAAAGCCCTGCTGAATTTCTATTTTCAGCCAATTCGTATCTTTCCGCGCGTAACGGCTAAAGACGGGAAATGTCCAACCTCTCTGGACACGTCTCTTGATGTTTGCGCGCGTAAGATAAATTGTGCAGTCGGTAGGAACCAATATAGTTTGATAAAAAAATATGTATTATATTGAGTACAAGTATTTCGATTTACGTTGATTTTATTTTTTCAATTATTGTTTTTTTAAAGTAGGAAACTACTGGGAACTATATTCGGCAAATTTGCTGCCAACCATACAAGCAGTAAGGCAACCATTGTTAACATAAAATTACATATAGTAACAGCTAGTGATTTTTTTCAAAGGTCACATTTTTAGTGCTCACTATATTCCGAACGACCTATACCAAACAGAACAATGTTACCACAACATCACACGTCCGTGATTTGCGGGTAGGACTCCCGAGACGCCGAAAGTTAAAAACTTCCAATCACAGATCATGAAGCAGAGAAACAAGTGTTCACATAAGGCATTGAAACAAATTGTTGCAGAATTCTTTTCACCAAAAATCACTGGCTCTAGAAATATTTCCTGAGTTCAGTGACCTGCATGTTATAATAATCTGTCCTGTGCATACTCAAGCCATACCATTTCTCCATCAGCTTCTACTCACCGGAAGAGCAGACAGTAAACAATTACGTGAGGCTCGATTATGCATAGAACAGATTATACGATGCAGGTCATTGGAATCGCAAATATTTCCTTTCCTAAATCTGATACGTTAAAGTTCCTACTCTTTTTTTATTTAAAATTGCTTGAAAATCACGTTGAAACTGGTGTATTATTTACTAGCTGTGAGCCGCAACGTTACTACTAGTACAAGCGGGCATACTAAAATAGTTCATAATTGCAACACCTAGTTCCTTGAATTAAATAGTGGCCAAATGGGTCAGTATGTGTATATATATATATATATATATATATATATATATATATATATATATATATATATATATATATATATATCGCACAAGAAGAAAAGGGAATGGTAGAAAATAATTTTATTTCAACAACACTGCAGGAAAATTTTTACCGAATTCGCGCGGTTCTTGCTACTGTCAACTGGGGATAAGTTGAATAATGAGGACATTTAAAAGACTTTTTCATAAAAAGTTATATTATTTCGTGTAGACCAGTTCTGGAATCTAATTCAGGACTTGCACACACAAAAACAGAGTAAGATTTAATGAAATAGTGTTTAATGTTATCCTGATGTTTAAATTTTCCCCATTTTATGGCAATAAGATTTGCAATGTAAGTGGAGTTTACGTCTCGTCGACAGTGAGATCGTTAGAGACGGTGGCACTACTTTACACAAGGACAGGAACTGTAAGGCGAATCGGCCATGATTTTTGTTGAGGAACCTTCCCAGAATTCACCAGGAGGCATTTCAGGAAACAATAGAAAACTGAAATCAAGATGGTCGGAGCCGAGAATCCTATCCGAAATCTCCAGAATACGAGTCCAACGTGTTATCATTCCACTACCTCGTTCAATGCAAAATAGTCTGTAATATTAAAAATGTGTACTTTCAAAGTCGGTACAATCTAATTTTTTCCTTCAGAATTATTTACATATAAATTTAGATCTTAAAACCTCAGCAGCGACCAATGAGTGCGTTTGCCTTTTGGTAGAACGGGGAACGTATATTCAGGAGATTTATTACATCTTTGGCACAGGAACCCCATATAGCGTTTTATTATTTTCCTATATCACTCCAGGCGATTGTTATGGATGGTTTCTTAACGATGCGATATCCCCTTCCTGTTCTTCCGAACCGCTGGTTTTTTCTATAACGACATCGATGTCGACTAGAAGTTAAGCCGTATCTACACATCATTTTAACGGCATTTATACTCATGATCTCAGTATCTTAAGGGCACGGTTCACCTCAGTTTTCAACGCCTTTTGTAATTTTTATATTTGTAGAGGGATATTTTTTTCCTTAATTTAGACATAAATTGTGATTAAATCTTCCTCTTAGGAAATATTTGTATCTCTCATAGTTTTTGCGTAATGAGTCGTAAACGTCAAAATTTGGACTTTAAGTACGCCACTAAAACCAACTGACATACCAAACTGAAAAAATTCACACTATATAACAATGTTGTAGGTTATGATTTGACACATATGAAAATAAAAATATTTTTTTTTGTATTTCTAAAAAATTGTTGATATTTTTAAATTTTTAATTTAAAAATTAAGCATTTTTTAATTAAATACATATTTTTTTTTGTTTTTAAATATATAAAATCATAACCTACAACATTGTTATATAGTGTGAATTTTGTTGGTTTGGTATTACAGTTGGTTTTAGTGGCGTACATAAAACCATAAAGTCGAAATTTTGACGTTTACGACTCATTACGCAAAAACTATGAGAGATACAAAAATTTCCTAAGAGGAAGATTTAATCACAATTTATGTCTAAAATAAGGAAAAAAATATCTGGTACAATCATAAAAATAAATAAAGACGTTGAAAACTAAGGTAAACCGTGCCCTTAAGTAAGTGATCGATGCACCATAGTTTTGAATCAGTTTTAAATGACCGTACGCATTTAATCTTGTTTCAGTTAATTCCAACATATAAAAGTGTTGGTTACATAATATAACAAATAAATTAGGGGGTATGGTTTATTTGCCATTGCTTATTGGGAACTACTTCGCTATAAACTCAAATTTTGCGTAACATTTCTAAATTGTTGCATAATTATATGTGTCTAGCATAGTTGTCCACGTCAAAACAAAGTTCTGCTTTATGAGGCCTCCCTACATGCCCTTCAAATACGTTGCACCTAGTTATGACTATTCTCTTTTTAACGAAACTATCTAATGCACATTATATATGTATATAGGCCTATATACGAAGAGAACACACACTTCAAACTATGTCGCTATAGTTTTAAAAATTTGGCACATCTATTAGAAACACCATTTTTAAAAAAAATGCTGAAACAGAAAATAAAAATATTTTTTTAATACAAATAATTTTTATTCTTTATTTTTATGAGCATGACATTGTAGCCTGCAATATCTTTATCCATTGTGATTTTTTTTGAGTTTGGTGTATCAGTTGGTTTTAGTGTAGTCCTTAAAACGGAAACTTGCAAAATATGACTTTAACAAGCCATTACAGCGAAAAATATGAAAGAATAGAAAATTTCATAAGAGCCAAATTTAGTTACATTTTGTGTCTAAAATAAGAAAAAAAAAATATCTGGTACAAAAAAAATGGTGATGAAAATTGCGGCAGACCACGCCCTTAAGGCCATGGTGTATCATTTATTTCAGACAATTGCAAACAACTAAAACATTTTTTAATCAAATGCATTAAAAAACTTTGAGACTACGTACAGTCATACTATGTACAATTTTGCACAGCAATTTTAAAAGTAATGTACCGTTTGTTAGCAAAAAAATAATTTACTTCATTTTGGCTTATTTTGGCTTATTTTCACAATAAGTGAGTAAGATATTTTGGTCAGCGTTCAACCTCTAGGTCTTTAACGCTGGTGGGGGGTGACATGATGTGAGTATGGAGCAGTGCCGGAATGAAATGGCGGGGAAACGGTAGATCCCCGAGAAAACCCGCCGACTAGCGGCATCGTCCGGCATGATTTCCCACATGCAAAATCCGGGGACCGACCCCGCCGGGAATCGAACCCGGATCGCCTTGGTGGGAGTATTTTCACAACGAATTGTGTGATATTTCAGGGGGAAAAATATGAAAATCCGTCGTCTGGTGTATTGCAACAGAAAAATTCAGATACAAACAATGATACATAAAACTGTAAGAATGAATTTTTGATATATGTATTAATTTGCGCTAAAAGTATTTTCAAAACTACTGCAAAACTAAAGAGCGATGTCTGAGTGCAACTGTCCTAATGTCAGCTGTACCCATTTCGGAAAAGGCATTATTTGTAGTTTATCCACAGATATGCACTGTACTGTATTACAAATATCAATACATTCCTTGTATTTCAACCAAGCTGCTTCTTCGTCGTTACAATCGTTAGTATAGTTATGGTGAAGATCCTTGCGTTTCCCTCAGACACCCTCAGTTATGAAATTCCAAGAAATCGTGCGTCTTCTATTTCGATTTTCTTCTAGCAAGACTCTTGTGTGGGAGTTGCCTGCTTCCCACACTTTTTCCCATTGTGCCGACTCATCCAGTGATTTGAAGGCCTGTTATTCGAGCTGTCTACTTCCTTTTGCGTACCCGCCTCCTTTATTTCAGTTCCTCCACCTTCTTCCTATTTCATCATAACTTCGCTCTCTGGCTCCAAGTTATCGCAGCAAGTTCGGCAACTCCTTCTGTATTTGCGTGACTCTTGTACACGCCTACCAAGCTAAAGAAACTAAAGGATAGCTTACATTTAAGGACACAGTTCTCTGGTATTATCGCTGTTGTCTTGTTTTTCAAGTTGCCATTGAAATGCTTTGCATTAGTGATCAATACGCACATGCCTTTGTGTGTCTTTGATGCTTGTGTTTTATTTCATGAGGTTTATAATGTCAAACCCGTTTAAAAAAAACGCGCCTTGTAATTTCAATTTTCTTTTCGAAAAAAAATCTTGGCTTATGTCAGGTTATTTGCGTGTGTATTTTTGTATTGCCTAAGTAAAAATAAAAATTGTTTGGTGCATTCAACGATTTTCACTAAGTCCTATACACGTATAGCACTTTTGTGAGTGCAGTTAGTTATCTAACGCGAATTGCAACTTTGAATTTTAAAGAAGTGTAATTTCGTATTTCAGCATGAGACATAGCTCACTTACGTATAGTAGACGTAAATGACTCGAAGAGGGTGTACAATTTAACCAGGAAATCTGTATTTTCACTTATTTATTTCACATTATGCAACATTTAGATAACAGGTTACGTACATTAACATTTGACGTTTCTGTTAAAAAAAAGTAAACATTTAAATTAACTGCAGAGCTCATTTGAATTAAAAAGTTACCGATAAAAAAATTCATGTTGCTTGAGACTTATTGCAGATTGTATCTCAGTTAGCCACCAAAGCGTTCTGTTCACGACATTTAAACCTTCTAGAATTTTGGGAATGGAAGTTGTAGAAGGTGCCGATCACGCGAACTAAGATTCAGTTTTCTGAAAGTATAAATAAATAAAACAGAGCGCGAGGAATGTATCCGAGGGCTAGGCATTGTTGTTGATCAATCCACCTTTAAACTTTGTAAAATCTGCACCAATGTCTATTGGACATTGCTACGTGGGTAGAATTGTAATAAAAAGGTACTCACTTAACGGAGAACTGACTATAAAAACATTAAGGGCTTGTTCCCGAGTTTTTTTTCAGACTGGTGCCAATAACGCAAATATTTTTTAACCAAAAGTTTTGAAAAACATTGAGTCAATGTGCAATCACACGATGCAGAATACTGTGGACGCGTTTTTTTTTTTAATAATGTACCATTCACCAGCAAAAAAAATAATTTCCTTCATTTTTGCTTATTTTCACGACAAAAAACGTGGTACTTTGGGTAGTGAAATCTAAAAAACAGTTCAGTATAATTCTACAAAAAAATTCAGCTACAAATTATAACATATAAATGTCAAAACTGTGCAGCGAAATTTTGATATGAGTATTAGGTAGCAATAAAAAAAAAATTTCGAAATCACTGCAAAACTCCGTAACAAGGCCTTAAGTTTCAACTGATTTCCGAGAGGGCCATTTTTAACCCCCGACGCAAAAAGAGGGGTGTTATAAGTTTGACGTGTTTGTCTGTGTATCTGTGTGTCTGTCTGTGCCATCGTAGCTCCTAAACGAATGGACCAATTCTGACGCGGCTTTTTTTTTTTTTTTGTTTGAAAGGTGACTTGATCGAGACTGTTCTTAGATATGATTCAAGGAAATCTGTTAAGCCGTTTAAAGATCATCACCACTTTTGTAGTTTTTTTTAGTGAATGTAAGCAATTCCACTGGTCTGATCGATTTGAAATTTGGTATTCTGCGAGTAGGGTTGTTTTATTAATTTTTTATTTAAATCATAACTTGTAACATGCATTTATTAACTAACTTTGTTGTGTTCAGTATAAAATGTTTTAATGTAGTATCGAAACAATGTAATTACATAGGATTTTATTAACTCGTTGTCTTGTCTATCTGTTTGAGTGTTCGGTATACAAATTTTGCGATTGACTTGAAACTAACTTACCGATGGAGACACTTGAAACTTTAAACATCGCTCAGAACTGGATGACAATGCCGTATAGTAAAGAATATATATATATATATATATATATATATATATATATATATATATATATATATATATATATTTAATTTTTAATACGTTATAACTTTCCGATTATTTAGAGACTTGTAACTTTAAACATAGCTCAGAACTAAATGCAACATCTCACACACACAAAACTAAAATGCAGAACATAAATATTTAATCTAAAATCTAAAAAAAAATAAAAACATACTAAAAGTATGAAATAATTTATCTATGAAAATGTATATAAGATTTGAACAAAAAAAATCTTGGGGTGCATGCAGACGCAATAGATAATTGATAATTAACTGTTGTGCGAGTTTTCTCAACGACAGCTACTCTACAGACTAGACTAGAGAAATTACTGTTTACCTTTTAGACAGTTTCAAAAACGTGGACTACTACAATGCTGTTCACAAGTCCGAACTATATTGATCCATGTAAACTATTTTAGGTTTATAGTTCAACGAGCCTTGACGCTATCACAGGTCACACCTAACCGAACTGCCGCACCGTTAAACCATTCGCCAAGCGTGGTAACTGGCTCGACGCAACGTTAAGGGGATTCGTTACACGCAGTTAACTCCTAATTGGCTTCGGCGGCGGCCCACGAAGATTAGGACTCCTCTTCGGGGACGCCGTGTTCAAGGACACACAGCACTACATTAGGGGCAGACATTTTACCCCCCACCCTTCGGGCCCATATTCTCAACTGCCTCAGATCATTTACGATGCACATTAACACATTAATAGCGATTTGTTTCCTTGAAAAATTCTTTCGACAATGGTGAAGAATAAAACCAAAATTTGTAATTGAAAGTACAAACCCTAAATACATTTTTAAAAATTGCTCATTGCATATAACGTATGTTACAGACAAACCTATCTCCATAATTCATTAAATTTACTTGTGTTAAAAAGGTATAAAGAGAAATTAAAATATTTACAATAATTATTTTCAAAGAGTCATGTTTAATTTTGATTGGCCATAATAAAGTTCTACGAAAAAGTATACAGTGAACAATTGTATGATATTTAATGAACTCTTACTCGCAAAGAAACGAAATCACAGAAACTTGAATTTCATTTTTAAAAAATTTATACAAACACATTTGAACAATATGAAAATATCAGACGTGTCTTACGCGAAGAGAAAAATTATAGTATTAAACACCGGCATTGAAAACGTATTTTGAAATGAGCATTTTTTAAAGAATGCCTACGCAATTTAACCACATTGTAATTAATTTTCCAAAAAAAAAAAAAAAAAAAAAAAAAGTCGCCAAGATTCCTGTAACAGGATATCGAATAACAAAACTTCTATACTGTGTCGTAATGGGCACAGGTTAAAGGTGAGCTTTATGGTGAACGGTAATTTTAAATTACTGGTAATTTTTAATGCATACTGATAACTTAAATGTCCGTACATTTAGTAGTTTTTACTGTCTGTATAATTAAATACGGCATTTAAGCCACAAAGAAGAGCCTAAGAAAGAAGCCAATATTACTGCTAATTGAAGGAAGCGATTATATACAGTCCTTAGTCGTCAATTAGCTCGGAACTGAAGGATAGAAAACCCCGAGAAGTCTTTCCCGGGGAGCAATTAAGAGCGATTGTTTTCCCAGTCCCGAATAAAAAGCCATGTCGGCACGTAATTGAAGCATTTTCATGATGGCGCTCTTAATTTAGCAGTCCCGAAAATATAAGGTCACTCGAAGAAATCAACGTATATATAGGACGATTATAATTTACTGTAGAAACCTATTAGTCTGTCCAAATTGGCGTAGACAGGATTTAGGCTCAACGAGGAATCAATACTCACATACTTTTCATTCCTCATTTATACGCCAGTCAGTTAAAAAAAACAGCAACGTTAAATGAATCTTACTTCCTGCAAAACATACATACTGTCGGTTATGATTACGTTCTTTAACATATTAGCGTTTCTGAACCAAAGAGAAAAATTGCACTTGAACAATTATGTTTTTTTTTTAAAGCATCACTAACTAAATACATACACATTTTCTGCCAGTATATAATTTTTGCAATATAAAAAACACTTTCTTCTTAATTTATAGGAAACCATGGTGGTTTGGTAGTCAGGCCAGTCACTCACAGCACGGCGATCCGGGTTCGATTTCCTGTGGGATCGCTTTCAAAAATTTGCTCACTTGGACGTAGATCTACAGTTTTTTAATCCTCCCATTTCCTTACCCATTACGTTCTGTTGCCGCTCCGTACTTAGGTCATGTCAGCTCACCAGTGTTCAAGGCATCTCGATAATGCCACTCTCAAATTTCTCAATTTAGGAAGGAGCCTTTGCTCTCCTTTTCTAGCAACACCGCTCCAGCTGAGATAATGAACAAAGTATATAATATTTTTTTCAGTGACCTAACTTCGGAAGTACAGAGCAAACCATCAAAGCACTATATTATATATATATATATATATATATATATATAGAGAGAGAGAGAGAGAGAGAGAGAGAGAGAGAGCCAGAAACAACCGCATATTCAGAAGAGGAGTCCTCGACTGGCACATGGACGGCGTTCAGCGTGTCACATTTTTACGCGAATCCGCTTAAGTTATTCACATTATGTTTACCTACGAATAGAACACACACTTGAAACTATGCTTCTATTTTTTTTTTTCAAATATGCAGCACGCTTGTTAGAAACATGATATTCGGGCCTCTCAAAATTGCTAAAAACGGGTTTTTTAGACTGTTTTAACTCCGAAAATATTACCCCAATTCGTAAAGTGCAAAACGAGAGGCATGCGTTAGTCTTTACTTCATACTATTCAAAAATAAAATATTGGGGCCACCGCTTAAGGCTGTTCCAGGGCCTCGGGCATGTAATGAAAGCCAATGTAAAGTAAGGAATTCATAATGTATATGTAGCAAGTATGTGTTTAGTACCTATTTAATAAAGTTTCGGGACTAAAATAGCTTTCGTTTAATTTATTTTAATGAGAATGCTGTCCTAATATAATTCATACAAATCAGAACTATTTTCTTTCCTTTAAGTAAAACTCTAAGATAAATAACTATTAAATGTAGTCAAGATCAGAGCCTGACAGTTTCATTTGGTTAAAACCAGCAGATTAATTTTTATTTAGCATTAAACATCATTAATATTTTAGCAGAAAATGTATCCTCCACTTTGCATACTATATAAATTTAACTGAGATTAGTTATGGATTAATACTACCATGATGCACTAGCCAAGACTGTG
>PNEQ01079209.1:0-16552 GCA_003012365.1 Medauroidea extradentata
GAGTGGTTCTAAGTGTGGGGAGAGTGGTTCTAAGTGTGGGGAGAGTGGTTCTAAGTGTGGGGAGAGTGGTTCTAAGTGTGGGGAGAGTGGTTCTAAGTGTGGGGAGAGTGGTTCTAAGTGTGGGGAGAGTGGTTCGAAACTTAGCATCTCTCGAATTTTTTTATATTTTTTCAAAATAATGTCTTGTATACGTCCTTTATTCAAAATTTATTTGATAAATAAGTTCAGTGTTGTTTATTAAGTACAATGAACATTTAATTTTTTTTTCGTATTGAAAGTACAGCTACAAGGCTAGTCCTTGTACTTTTACAAACATATACTTTGTATTTAATTACAAGGATAACCATTGTAGTTTTACAAGGTATTTCTTTGGCAACTGGGTTTCCAAGGCTTTTCTTTGTAAAAGTACAAAGTTATTTTTACAGTGTAGCCAATATAGGTGCAAAACCTTTAGTGTTATACATAGCATGTTGGAGTCTAGCAAACAATCAACTTTTACCGCGATTTGCCAGTGTCCCTAAGGATAGGATATACATTTATATAGTGACTTTCAAAACCTGGTTGTTTCAGTTCAACTTATTTTGCGTACGCAATCTTCAACAAAGTACAATATTCACCCACAAAACCGAGATTAAGATATATGAATATGAACACAAATATTTAACACCAAAATTGATAAAAAAATTTGTGTTAAAATATTTTGAAAATTTAGTCATCGTTGTCATAATAAATTATGAAAAATAGTTATCAGATGTTTTTCCGAATGTACGCGCTGTACGTTCAGAGCATGTATGAAAACGTCATCCTTAACTTAACGCGAAACTTCATACCAAACTTTTTGTATGCATATTGAACAAATTCTTCTTCTCAGTGTAATATCGTATTGAAGATGTTCCCCACTCAAGATGCGAAATAAGAAGTCTTCGTAAATTCCTGGCTGCAATGCAGACGGAAGACATTTTCTCATTTATTTTATTTTCCTCCCTCATTGATTAATTATTGTATATTGTTAATCTTTATTTAAAAAATGTTTAGTTTACTCAGTGGTTGTATATAAAAGTTTGCAATATCCTAGTTTAGTAACTAACTGCAACTTTAATGTAAGCTTTCTGCTACAATGAAAATGATGTTTGTTGCCTGTAAAATACTTTAAACCTGTTTGCAAGGTTTTATTACACAAAAACACAGCTACAATGATTTCATATCGTTTTTGATTAAACGATAAACAGTCTGTTTTTAAAATGCACATCGACATTACATTACTAGAGAATGTATAGCATTGCCATCACAAAATGTTTGTCATTGTGAACTTCATCAAATATTTTTGTAGCGACCACAACAGTTTTTGCTGCACCCAAGACAGTTTTGCAGTGACTACAAAAATGTTGTAACCACTAAAAACTCATTTGGTGAGGTCCATATTGACAAAACATTTACTGGCTACCAAAAACCCGTTTTTTTCTGTGTACATTTAGAATACCATAGACGAAATAAAATATTCTCAAATAATACGTGTGAATTACAGTAGCTCCGATCGTAGGCTCTACGTTTGAGTGATTCCTAACCCTACAAAATATTATGTCTGGGTTTAAAACCTGCATATGTGACAGTAATATATACGATGTATTTGACAGCGTTTCGTTATTTGATGCTGAGTAAATATTTTTATTATTAAGTATTCTAGAAAATAAATAAATAATAGGCTTCACAAGAGCATATGGCCTGGAGAGCATTTTGAAATATTTAAAAGAATTGCACTGTGTATCTTAGCTTAGCACGATAAGACCTTCACTCATATCAACTGACGGTGTAAAAATGAAGGAAAATGAGATAATATTCTACATTCATGAACAACTGACAACATTATTTCGTGCACTTTCTGTAAATTACTTGTGTTTCAAAATACTTAATTATGTGTATTGGCTCATGTAGGGGTAGGCTATACATACATAATATAGCATAACATAACGTAAATAAATACAGGACATTTCAAAAAACTGTAACTGCAAATAATATCGCTTACAATATTCCATATTTATGAGCATATTTATATGTTTTGTTTCACTATGACCTGTATGCTGCACTGAAGGACGTCCATCGTCACACAGGATTTACCAAAAAAAAAACTACAAACTTTTTTTTAAAAATAAATAGAATATTATTATATACATTATTTTCTGTTAAAATTTTTTTAAAACATCATGTGTAACATAATATGAAGAAAGAGTTTTTGTGTACTTTTAAGCGAAAGTATCCGTTCAAACTTTTGAGATCCAGGCAAAAATATTTATGAAACCAAAAACATTAATCTTGGTAACTAGAATGCTACATACATACGAGTACCACAGTCAGAATTAATCTAATTTATTTGTATATTTTCATCGCTGTATTAAGTCAGATTCAATAAAACTATATTTTAAATCAGAATAATGTAAAATAAAATTCTTAGTTAAAATAACACACATTACAAAATTTGGTCCAGAAATAGTGACGAGTTCGAAAAATCAACTTGCCAAACGTTGAGAAAAAAATTTCTAGCGTTTGAAGGGCTGCATGAGCAGAAAGTTCAATAGTCAATACAGTTTTAATATAAAATCAGCCAGTTTGTATAAACAAGCATGAGTTCTGTTAGCAAAATAAAGTAGCCCACCATGCAGTATTGTATGATTTTAACATTTCACTAATATTGACGCTCCTGATCGATGAATCCAAAGCGGCTCTGCATAATTTTGACTAGTGGGCTACATAAATGCTGCAAAAACAAACGAGTAAACAATATGTGTGGCGCCTCTGTTGATGATGCAACTTCAATTAATTTTTTTTTATCAGTGTATGTGTGTGTTACCAATACGCTATTCCAAGCCGGGAATTGTGATTATCATTAATCAACGTTTGGCGAAATGCAGAGCAGTTTAATTTGCAAACCATAATGGTGGTGACACCATGCTGATAATAAATGGCTGAATATTGAGCTGCAAGCACAGAAAAAACTCGCTGCGAGAGTAATAATGGTAGCCGAGTAATTAAACGATATCGTCGAGACACATTGTACTGTTGCAGTTAATAAAATAAAGGCGTAAAACAGAAGTAATTACTTTTTTGTTACATGCGCTGAATATTTACTTTGCTTAATCTCGTGTTTTTATAAAAGTTTGATATATATATATATATATATATATATATATATATATATATATATATATATATATATATATATATATATTGCATAGGAAAACAAAAATAGATGTCAAGGAAGCCTTATTTCATAGAAATAAAGCAATCTGTATGTGCTCTGAACAGCAAGCTACAAACTTAAATTTTGAAAGACTGAAAATTACTAATTAGTAAGGCTAGGGAAATTTCACGCATTCAGTAACCTGCATGCTAGAATCCAATGTTCTATGCATACTCAAGCCCCGTCTAATAGTTCATTGTCTGCTGTCTGAATGAGTAGCAGGTAATGGACAAATGGTAGGGCTTCGGTATACACAGGATAATGGATTCTAGCATGTTGGTCGTTGAACTCGCGAAATATTCCTAGCCTTACTAATGAGTTACTAACTATGCCTCTTAAAAACTACTTAATACTATCCTAGTTAAAAATAATAAATTCGCTGGTAACGTCGCGTAAATACATCTGTGTTTTGACATTAAAGTATAAGTAGGCCTGCTGAACGGATTTTTGTGACGTTCCCATTGACAGTGGATTTTCAATTTAATTGGCGTGTTACAGTTAATGCCGTAGTGCTTAGTAAACAGAGAACTAAACTGAAGAAACTAAATCACTCCTTTTCGGAAATTTTCGGCAGGGGTTTTATACAAATATAATTGTTGGATTTCCCTACGTTGCAGCATTGTTCATACTTACAGTGTCATATTTATGTAGTTACGTATCAAACTTAATGCTGACATAATATATAATATCAGGTCCTGGTAAGACATGAGATATCGGACAGGAACTGTAACCACTTAATGATTAAAGAACAGCCTCTCTCAGTCGTAGAAAATTCAAGTACTCAAAATTAGCTGAAGTAATTGATGAAAATATGTATTTATACTTTTCAATATATTTTAAATTACTAAATTTGTCCATAAAAATGTTCCGTTAAATGTTTTGGGTACACATTCTGCCCCTCTGACCTGTTTTGCTACCCCTCCACCTTATATATATATATATATATATATATATATATATATATATATATATATATATATGTGTGTGTGTGTGTGTCTTCTCTGTGTTTGTAACGTATGTGTCCCGACACCGTTCATTTAGTTACCATGAAATTTTAGAAAGTTTTGCGTCCGCCCACAAATATTTCTAACTAACAGAAATCTTTACATGGGAGGAGGGGTAGCAAAACAAGTCAGAGGAACATAATATGTACGCAAAAAATGTAATGGCATTTTATAATTTTTTTTAATTTAGTCATTTATAAGATATTGAAAAGTATAAACACATGATTTTACGAATTACTTGAGCAAATTTTGAGGAATTGAATATTCTACCACTGAAAGAGGCTGTTCTTAATAATCGGTCAAAAAAGTACGCATACCAAGTACATTATCTCATTAAATTGTAAACCAAGCCAACGAAGTCACCGAGCAAAAGTTAGTTCGAGATAAAAACTTTTTATTGGTCAACAATATCATTAGACTTCATGTCAACAAGTTTAACAATATTATATACACATAAAACACTTTCTTTGCATTGACACAGACGTTGTTATGGCAAATAAATACATAATCCTCGACTCTCAACTTCTTACACATTGCTTGCTGCTTTATTGTGAAGCCTGTTTCAAATCAGGGCAGATAGGATGGGTTCCGGCTAATGTTTTCTTGTGGGCATGTAATTGGTATAGAGTTCTCCAGAACAACTAATAAAAAACGTACATTTAATATATGTGTTCGAAATACGGCACGACCTCAATTTAATTTAATCACGACTTACCATTCTATCAGTTCATTGATATGGACAGAAAATTTTCACGATCAAATATAAAGTTAGTATTTGCTTTAGACATATTTACATTCCTTTAACGTTTGTGATTTGACCTCAGTAAATAGGTAGCTACTAACTGCAAACTGGCTTTGTTGAAAGGAATTTTTTTAAGTACACAGTATCGTAAAAATGTTTATGTTGAAATTGAAACAGTTCGGTAGTTTGTTGTGGTTTTAAAAAAACCATTTAAGAAGAAAAAAATTACTTCTTTACTACAAAGAAAATAACATAAAAAAATTACTAACAAACTTACACCAACGATATGTTTTTAAATATTTCCTTTACTGTGAAGTAATATTTATTTTTCGAAACATAAGCAGCCTCAAAATATTATTTTACTTTTATAGTAGTGTTTTCACTAAGTACGAATACAAAACAATTAAGTTTTTACTGCTGAAAAGAGGGCGCAAAAAAAACATTGAAAATAACAAAAACTACTGTATATTTACATCGTAATGTAATGATTTCAATTCCGGTACGTATATTTGTTGTATTTCAGGCTTCTGAATTGTCATACAATGATATAAGCTTCTTTTTTTTAATCAAATAGACTCCGTTCCTCTTTTTCCCGTGTAGTTCATAAAGTTAACTTGGTTATTTAAAGGAATCAACTTCCTCTTCTCCTGACAGCTTGGAGGGGAGTGTTGTATGGGGGAGTATGACTATGTAGTAATGCAGAGCTTGCTGGGAGTGGAGTATAAAACTTCTGGTTATATTTCAAAGACATGGCGTAGTTCAAAAATCCTTGTAGTTTCCTATCGTGACCACGCCCCTGGCTGGACGACAACCCGCAACTCGAGGTTGTATTGTACAGACTCCAAAAGTTCCTTGCAGGAAGAAACTCGCGGCTATTCCAGAGTTACAATAACTTGCGATTCTTATGACATTTTTCAGGTCCTGCTCTCTGCGAATAATGGAAGTTCAGAAAATTTTTAGATAGTTTCAACGCAAGTACAAAAAGCGAAGATGACATCTTCACTAAACACCCAACATTTCCAATCACGAAGTAATGTATGTCGTTAGTTGCTGCAACGAACCAAATCAATGACCAGCACAGTACTTGAGGTAGTATTATGTTGGCTTAGGACTTGGAACTAACAAAAAATAATTATTTCTGACGATATATTTTGCTGTGAAAGTAAACTAATAATGTATTGGACCATGGCCGTCTTTAGTAGAAGACCGGAGTCTTGAATGTGGCAACACTGCATCGGAGGCCTGCTGCCGGTCGCTTATTGGCTGCCCTAGTCAGTGTGGACGTGTACACTCCACTAAAGCTGCATCTGTACACGTTGCAGAGACTAGGGTGGCCAAGAAGTGACAAGCAGCAGGCCCCCAATGCAGTGTTGCCACATTCAAGACTCCGGCCTTCTACTGAAGACGGCCATGATTGGGCTCAATATCAGCTTACTTATAAAACCTTGTTAGTCCAGATTTTCCCAATTTTGTATTCTAGGTGAATTTGGCTGCGAAATTTAGTGGCATTCACAGTGCTAAAACTTCTTCTGTAAGTCTACTGTGCATTCATTACCTTTCTTCTATGCTCAAATTAAAAACCTGGTATTAATGGTGTATCATGTCTATGAAGTTTTTTTGCTCTCCTGTAAAATTGACTGAATATGACTCACGAGGTTTCAGAAGTAAGCCGACGAAATTACGTCTTTGATTTGCAAATAACGAATATAAATATACATTTGTCTTGCTTTGAAGTGTATCTCGAACGTTAAATTATCTTTCTGGGTAATTAATCATTAGTGTTCCCCGCTATAATCGACGCCATTGTAAGCCAAAGGAAGACGTCGAGCGAGCGTACAACAGCTTGCAGTCCATACTGTTGACAGATAATTAAAGCTAAAGTTTGTTTTCGAAAGACGGTTACAAGTGACGTTCTTTACTACAGGTTTTGTTACAGAACAAACCCCCGGAAAATAAGCGAGGTCATTGACCTCTAGGTTAGCCTTCACGGGTATAATTACACTCAAGCAGATATCACTACTCATTGTCTGCGTATTGATACAGAGGTGCCTAGACTGCATAACTGTTACCACTCCTTTATTATTGCCTCAGATATATCCAAGACATTTCAAATACTGTATGTTATGGCCAAGTACACTCTAAATGTGAATTAGTTAATATTAACTGATTCACGCCGATGGACGAAGCAGCTTCAACAAATTGAATCAGCGAAAAACCACTGTGAAATCGGTGACTACTCACTGATTCCGATAAAGAGTGCCAAAATTCCACAAGTTAATTAATGAATGTCCACAGATTTTCCAGTAATTTTTCACTGATTCATTAAGTGAAAACAGTTCTTTGAAAACAACTGGGAAAAACTGTGAATATTCACTGATTCACTTGTAAGATGTTGACACTCTTAAAGGAAATATGTGAATATTCAGTGATTAAACAGTAACTATTTTTACTGATTTAAATTGTTGAAACTGCTCCATTCATCAGCGTGAATATGTGAATATTCACTAATTCAGATGTAGAGTATAGTGGTCAGACTACACGCCCCCCGCCACGATGGTCCGGGTTCGAGCTCCGGTCAAGTCGGTCTCGATTTTCCCGCATGGGAAACATGGCGGACGTTTCCGTTGGCCGGAGGCTTTCCTCGATGTGCTACAGTTTCCCCCCGCACTTGCATTCCTTCGGTGCCCAATTACAGGACCTCATACAATAAACTGAACCGTTTTTGTTGACACATGCCGTTGCAGGTAAATGTTGCCATGTTGTAGAATAACCCCTCGACAAAACCGCGCAAAAAACAGTATTAGGCGTTGTCAACAAACATGTACCGAACAAATAATTCCGGAACTGTAGAGTTCTTTTTTTGAACACAGGAACATTTGCTCGCAGTGGCATATACGTTATCGTAAACGTTTCATTTTATTATACTGTCCCGTTTTAGGAACCGATCAATGATCTCATCTCACGTTACCTCTCAGCGGACGGCGGACGCCTACGGGCTTACAGAATTATTTATTTTATTTTATTTATTTATTTGTCCACTAAGTGTTTGGACAGTGACCGGTTTACAACTGATCGTGTTCAAACAGAACATCAAAAATTACATACAGTAAATGTTATATTATTAAACTTAAACCTTTAATTATTATAAAGTGTAAACAGTTTAGTTACATAAGGTGTCAATTATTTGTGTTTATGTTACATTTATCTTTGAACAAAAATCGATAACCTGAAAGTTTAAAATTGGCTTAACTTTCAGAAAGGTATACTACTATTCTTAAGGTATATTATTGACCGGAAATGTGCCTCACGAGTAGTCGTTGTTTCAGTATCTTCTTGTCGCATCAGCACAAATCGTTTAAGTTTCTTTCTGAAGATTACATTGTTACTGGATTTCAAATCCTCCGGCAGAGCATTCCGCGTGCTGCCTGAGAGGTAGCTGAAAGATCTTCTAAATGTTGAGCTTTTATGTCATGGAACTTGTGAATTAGTTTTTAAGTCGTCTCTCAGGATGTTACACCCTGTCTTCGGGTTTACTACGTACTCGGTATTTATTATTTATCTAGACAATGGACGAGGTACTACCTACACAGTAAAAAACTGTGTGTACTTAACAAAAAGATTTTCTGAAATCTAGTGTCCAGAAAATATTTTTGTAATTTATTGTAATCTTAACAGAATTTTTTTAATGTACTGATATGTCTGTATGTTCACAAATATTTTTGTATACTTTACAAATAATAACTGTAAAATGACAAATAAAATATTGCATATTTTACTACAGTGTTTTTGAAGTGACACTTTTTTTGGTACAAGTTTCCAAGATTTTTTTATGTGAAAGGCCATCGAAGGTTATTTGTTTCACATCAAAAAATCTGCTCATAAAACATATATCCCTAGTCCCCTCAGGTATTCGGAAAATTTTGATTGCAAATGACCTGCGAGTTTCTTGTTGTAGTGCTTAGAATGACAAATGTTCTAACAATAACTTACCAGTTTTTCTGGTAAAAGTACGATATTTTAGTGTAGCTGCCGGTGACTCGAGGACGCGGCCTCGCTTCTGTACACTCAGCTACTCTGTGTCTGCGAGACGAACACTCGAGAATGGCCCGCGTGCAGAGCGAACTCCGGGGATCGTGTGTGGAGGATAGTGTTACTCGTCGCGACACATCTGCAGCTGCTCAAATCACACTAAAAGCTTGGCTCACGCTGCGTTGCAAAGTGCCGCTGCTTCTGGAATCTTCCAGTTCGCCAGACACACTTTCTCCCTCCGACATCATGGACGATCCAGGAGGTCATATTTGCTGCTATTGTGGTCTCTGTGTTTCCAACTACCCTCTCCGTGTATTGTCATCACTGCAACAACCACTACGCTGGTCAAAATAATTTGACGATTCGTCAGACATAATCATAACAGCAGGCAATACCAATTAACAAAGCCACGAGTATTTCACGTATTGAATCTAAGTGACTTTAAATGTCAAGAACGTATACTTCACCGACACTTCTGTCATTGGACAAAAGTTGTTTCGACATACATTTGACGAACTCAAGTCAGAAATTAATAAGTACATCCACGATTTTGTCGCGAAAAGATTTCTGCCCAACTTTGTTTCAATGGTTTACGTGCACATTGGCAGCTTTGCTTCATGGTAATTGGCCTCTTATCTTTGTTCAAACACGTCCCTCATTTGACTGCACCAATCAGAATAAGTATATTGTGACTTTAAACTTCTGTGGTTTGCCACGTGTAAAGACGTCACACACGTTAATTATATATAATTGAAGCTCGTATATTGTGCACTGGTATGTACAAGTCAATGGAGCTCAGTCTGTCAACAAATAACAACGCGAATTCATCAGGTACCTAGCAACCAGTAGCCTACGTATAGAATGTGCTGCGAATAACTGAATTAATTCACAGAACCTAACTCCTAGCGAAGATCCTAAAATAAACATCCGTAACGGAACGTGTTAGATCATGGCGGTCTTTAGTAGAAGGCTGAAGTCTTGAATGTGGCAACGCTGCATCGAAGGCCTATTGCCGGTCGTTCATTGGCTGCCCTAGTCAGTGTAGACGTGTACACGCCACTAAAGCTGCATCTATACACGTTGTAGAGACTAGGGTGGCCAAGAAGTGACAAGCTGCAGGCCCCCGATGCAGTGTTGCCACATTTAAGACTCCGGGTTTCTACTAAAGACGGCCATGTTTAGATACATTAGGCCAACACATAACAGGTACATAAGCACCTTTCCCAAGCCGTGTAAGTATACAAAATGTCCCTGAGGTTGATTGGCAATTCTGGATAATGAACGTTTACTTGTCAAAAGATCTGCAGGCTATAATTCAAAGATACTCTATCTAACTCAAGCCCTAGTAAATAAGATAGAGACCACAAAACATTAACTGAAGTTTGCCGAAATTCTCTTCCGATGACTAATTCATGAAACGAAAATGTAGTAACCAAATAATAACTCAAAATATAGCTATTCATGCTAGAAGTTTCATTTAGTATGATGGAAAATGAAATGCAATAACAAAAATTATATTACGAGGATGAAAATTCTGAAACGTCTCATTTAAGAGTCACAATTTTGTGGCGAAAAGATGTTTTACACCATTTGTTTTCAATGCCTAATGTGTACACCTGCAGCTTCCGCAGCTCTGTTTCAGGGTCAGTGATCGGAAGTTTAAGACCACGGTCCCTATTTATGCTAGTTTAGTATGTTTTATTATTTTAAATCCTGAAAGGGAGCTTATATCGTCAATCCGTTACGTAGAAATGCTGGAAATTGTTTGTTCTATGTAGCCTCATTTTTTCAAAACATAATAGCTTATAGTTTTAGTTAATTACTGACTTTGAGAAAATTAAATTAAGGTGACAATCAGCTAAAGTTACAGAAAGTTTTGTTTTGAAAAATGAGGCTATATAGTACAAACAATTTCCAATATTTCTACGTAGTGTTTTTCTTTTGCGATATCTGCTCCCTTTCATTATTTAAAATATAAAACTTGCAAAAACAGCATAAATTGGAAGTAATAGCCTTAAAGCTTTCCTATTCTTGAGGGTCCAATAACAACTCACCCACGTATGTTGTCACAATTACCTTATACTGATTGGTGCAGTCAACTGAGAGTCGTGTGTCGATAAAAACACGCGTCTTGAAACCAAATTGTGTAAAAATCTTTTCGCGACAAACTCGTGGCACTATTCAAGGTGCGTGTTCTAACGTTGGTATTAGTGAGGGGAGAATTGTAGCCACCAACGTCGGGCGTCTTCGGCGAAAATAAGGCTCTCGTTACTTCAAATGGGAGTTAGGGATACGTTTATGTATATACAATATATATAAACAGATGAAAAAAAATTAGCATTTGACAAACATCGTGTTTGTGAATGTTACCGAACTTTTGAAAAGTAACTTTCGAACACGTCTTAATATGTATTCGTTCACTGACTTTCAGTTCCAGTAATTTTGATTTCATTAGTTAATTACTTCTTTATTTATTTTTATTTTTTTCAGTTTTGTCTACACTCCAACGGCTATTTTGTGACTTTAATGATTGATTATTCTAAAACTATGGGGTGTATTACATATTTTTTATTTGGAGAAATGACATGTCATCTGTTGCGTAAAAGTAAAAAACATTGTTTGGCTAATATAATAAAATGAATTTTCAAGGGGCCCACACCCTTAATATGTCGGTACAAGGGTAGGTTTAGCCTCACATGTAGGACACATCCTCCTATCAGGGCTAGTGTAGGCACATTGTTCCTGAGAACATAACCAGTACTGGCTGGATAGGACAGGAGGGGGTGAGGAAGGGACGCAGCAGGAGAGACGGTAATGAGATTACAGCTGCATGGAGCTGCTCCCCCCCCCCTTTCCCTTCTAGCTGATCATTAGGTCCTCTCCCCGGGACAGCATCCTGGGACGTCCTCAAACAACTACACGCAGGATAACCTTACACATTGAAACATGCGCGCGCAGAGTTCTTTAATACCTCGTATCTCAGGACATACGTGCAGCTGTTGGCTGAGATTCAATCAGTCATTTGTTTGTCCAGTAATTAGAAGAACTATAATATAAAGGCTTCGTATGGGCGTCAACTTATAACAATACGTTTTTTTAGAAGTTACACTCATAGAAGGTCGGCACTTAAAGGGCGCTGTCTACCTGCGCGTGAGAGGCTCAAAAGCGATGGAGCAGTAAGGTCGACCTCGAAGCGCGCATCAAATACCGCTTCGCCTCAACGAGCCAAGCGCTGAACTAGCGTGCAAGCTTCCCGCCGAACGGTGTTTACTATGGGACATTAAGTGGTGACTACATAATTTTATTTGTGGAAAGTCTACAACTAAGTTCAGTGCAGGTCGCAATCTGAGTTTCACATACATCCGGTTAGTACATTTTGTAGCACGGAAGTCTGAAAAGGCCGTTTAAAGCCATGTTGTCCCATTAGCGCCTCCCGGTGCTCTCTACGCTGTAAAAAATAGTTAATTTATTTAGCATACCGATGTATAGGAATGTTAAGAAAGTAAGTCTTGTAAAATTATTTCCCATACCTCAATGGTAGCGACCCTGTGTATTTATGGTAAACTGTCAAAGTATACTGACACTATCAGACTCGGGTAGTAGCATTGTTGGTCATGTGTTCTATTTACAAACTGAAGCATGTTAGGCATCCCATGCTCTGTATAGGTTAAAATCTCCACATACTATCCAGGAAGTTTTTGTACAGAGATATCTGTGAGTGGCCGACAGCTATCAGCATTATAGTAGTTTGAAAAGATCGCAAGGCTAGGGTAATTTGGACAACATTTTCAGCTGGATGTAGTTATTTGGAGATACTCTATTGCAATGCAGGTGTCTGTCATAGAAAACTACAGGAAGCAGGAAATTATAAATAATCAGACGTCATCGTGTTCTCGAACACTGTGTGTCTGCCTTGAGGACGGGAAACAGATTCGCTTCCGAAACGTCGTTTTTCTATTCGTGTCTGGAAAACTTTATGTTTTGTTTCGTCTCATCGCTGATTCGTGTTTCTGTTCTGTGTTTTATAATTTTCTCTGTTTGTCCTTTTGCCAAGGAAAGACTCTGACCTCTGTTGTCTGCCTTGGTAAATCTGTTTTGTCCTCGTTTTTTTTTTCCTGTTTTTCTTAATTTTCTTATTTGACTGTCCTATTTATTAACTGACCTGATTCCATGTATGGAATTTTATGTTGTGCATGAATCTTGTAGACTAGAGCACAATCTGAATAGCCTATTTATGTTTTCCTATTCTCTATGGTTTTCATTAAACAGACTTCTGCAGCACAATGGAATTTGTCCAAAAAAAAACTACATTCAGTCATGCACTCCCATTCAGGTGTGCAAAAAGTATTTTTTTATTTGTTTGTTTCTTATGTCCCAATGAGCCTCGGCTCGCAATTAGGGATAGTTCCATCAAGTTACAAGGCAACAACTTTATTAAATGTAATATTTAAAGTAAATTTAAAGTAACAAAATATAAATATCATTCACACAGCTTAAGACATTTAATATACTGGTGATAAATAAGCATATAGTAACTATACAGCAACTTATATTAACCACTGAGTACTCAAGTCGAGAACCCAAAGAGTTAATACAAAATACACATGGTACTGACAAGGTAGCAAGTAGCAGCTTTAAAGAAAGTTTTACTCGCGTAACAAAGTCACGATCTACTCCTGTTATCCTACTCTTGATCAGGGTAAGGTTAATTCTACTACAGGTTAGAAAGAAAATACGTTTTCTTATGGGAGAGCTTGGCACAGGGAAAATTTCTACCACTAGTTTCGCTTCAATCGCTAAGAGACCAGATAAATAAGAAACCGTAGTAAAATGAAATTTAAATAAACTTGGAAAGTATATTAATTATATAATTTAATTTTAAAGTGAAAAGAAACAGATTCCGCGTTTTAAATTTTCAACTTAATGAAACTTAAAGTTCAGGAAAGCTCTGTGATTGGTCAGTTTGGTGCACTAGCGATACCAGCGCTCAAGTGGCAGAAATTTTCCCTGTGCCAAACTTATAACATTGATCTTTCTAACCTGTAGTAGAATTAACCTTAATCAGGGTAAGATACTGTTAGCAGACGAAACTTGCCGATTGACGCGACAGGAAATACATTCACAAAGTACACATAACCCCAAAACACCAACCAAGTGAAACTGAATGTAGAGCGTTTGAAATATCGAAGAAACAAGCACAGAACGAATACTATTTGCAGCATAAATAAAATAATTTGTGTTACGAAATTATACTTCGGACGTCACAATTACTAATATTCGACATTGTAAAATATGGTGGCTTTTTTATGTTCTCGCCATTTTAGAAAGCAAACAGCATTACAGGCGTATATCACGGTCGGACTAATCTCTGTTGATCGAGAAAACGTGGTCACGTAAGTTTTTATAACCGCTAAAGGCAATTATGAAAATTCACGAGGGTAGTGTAGGCCAGCCAAAATTTCAAGTTTAAGATGAACGAAATTTAACTAGTGTGAAATTTTCCAGTGTTCGAAATTTCAACTAATGGCCTCTCGATAAATTTCTAAAAATTAAACATTAAATTTAACATATTTTAAATATCGTGTAGATAACGCATTAATGCGCTTTGGAAGTTAGTATTTGGAAACATTTTTATCGTTTAGAAAATATGTAGGTTTTCTTTATTTCCGCCAGATTGAAACATAGAATAGTATTTCAAGTGTTCATCAAATCCTGATAATCGGCAATGTTTCGTGAAGAATATTTTTTATAATGTTATGCAACAATCTGCACTAAATAAAAATATTAAAAAGACGGTCAAATCAAACCGATTTTGAATCAAACTTCTATCGAGCGAGGAGGTGGAACTGTATCTTGTTGGACTTGTATTCGTGAGGACACGGGTTCGATCCCCGACTTCGGCAATCCTGATTTCGGTTTCTCATGGTTTCCCTAAATAGCTCCAGGTGAATGCTGGAATGGTGCCTTAACAATGGCCATGGCCGAATCCTCTCCCAGCTCCTGTCATTGTTCCAAGTTGTGTCACCGTCTCTGATGACTTCACTGTCCACGAGACGTACAACCCACGTACCTTTGTATCAAACTATACAATCTGACATTCGCACGACATTACCCGACTGCAGGATGTGACGCACTCGGTAAGCTACGTCAGTGTTGTCGATATGTGAGGAGGAAGTTCCCACCGAGATCTTCATCTGTTGTAGCACTCGGGACTGACGCAGTGTCGGCCGCCGTTGCAGATGTTTAGACGCTCTGTGTGGGCTAACAGTGGCCGCTCTGTGACGGCACTGCAGATGATCTGGCAGAGCTCTCGTCTGTTACACGCGGCCATCTTTCTTCTACTTAAGAGCGTCCCAAGTGGGAAAAACGTTTTTTTTATTCGTTTGAAATACTGTTAGTTTTGTAGAGGTTCCTTGGGAGAGAGTTTTCCTCTTAAAAAATAATTCATCTCGACCAGTTTTCACATATAATGTCACTTCAAAGTCATAATTGTCATGATGTTTGCCTTAAAAAGCCGTAAAAACCACTGAATGTAACTAAATTTAAAAACTCACACTGAAACTACATGTCACAGGCTAATGTTTAACGTATTTAGAGATCCACAAGAAACATTTTTGGTAGTTAAAAATACTATTTTAATATTTTTTTCAATTTTTTTGTATTTATTCATCACGATACTAATAAAGAAAGTAGAATTACAAAATTTACACATATAATACACAAGTATATAAATAATAGAAATACCCTGAATACGTAGAAAGTTATTTTGGACTTAAAGCTACTAATAGATTGCAAACTAAATTTTAATTACATATAAAAACAACAGAAGTCACATCTACTTAAATCTTATAGCACTGTTTGCACTTCCCTGGATTTTAGATATTGGTATTCATGTGTTTGTTACTGTAACGTAAAATGTGTATATAAATAAAACTCAAACAGGTGAATTTTTTGTAGCTACATTGAACATCAAAATAACTATTAACAAACATACTATTGTGTATTCTGTTCACACACTAATCTACATTAAATTTTCAGTTCTGTAGTCATGCGGTAAGCATATCGACTAAAAATTATTTTCCCTCACTAAAAATAAACATTTGCTGTTTCTTTATTACGATCAATTAACGCAAATCATCGGTGAAGTAATATTAAAACCATAGGCCGAAAAATGAGGTTAGTTAAATTAATTCAAATCCATAAATTCGAGATACTACTCAGTAAAAGCGTAATTTCCGTTTTACGTTGTAATACTGCAATATGCGTTACTTAACCAATACGCTGAAAAGTCGGTATAGGGTCCATATTACAATTTTTTTGTAACGTATAACGTAATCAGAAACGATCTGTACGTTAACATTAATGGGGGTGTGGGTATCTAGCGTATAGATCAACACTAGCATTAGCTTTGCACATGTAATGAGTGTAAATAGAACGTATGAAATTAGACAAGAGAAATCTGTATTTTATTAGAATGATTAGTGAAATGATTGTTCAAACAATACGAAACATTACCGCTTCCACAACATTTAATTTTATCAT
>PNEQ01079215.1:0-38402 GCA_003012365.1 Medauroidea extradentata
GAACGGGAATTGACTTTGTGGCGATCATTCTGGTAATAAAAACGGTTGAGGAGATAATGAAGTTTTTTAGTGCTAAGTGTTTTGTGGAGCAAAATCAACGCATGTGAATTATTCTTTTATCCAATTTAAGTCAGAATAATTTTCTGCGGTAGGGACTCATTCTGTCGGGTGGTTTTACATTGAATATGTGTTGTGTTGAATAAGTATTATGAAGTTTCTGTAAACGCTGAGAGTAACAATCTGTGAGACTGTAGTCTACTACATCACAATAGTCAATGAGAGGCATCAAAAGACCCTGAACTAACATGGTTTCTAAGGCAACAGACATTAACCTTTAGAAACGTCTTAGGGCCAGTTTCACCAACGAAGTTTAACTTTGCCACAAAGCGAGATTAACAAAACTCGATGAAGTGCTAAACCTGAGTTTAAGTTAGAGGTGCTTTTCACCAACAACACAGCAAGTTTAAGTTACCAGAGATTAGTTAAACTTGGCTGCACGATGGGTTGTGTCAGCTGAGTTGCCTTGATTGTGTCGGAAATACCCGAACACTTGTCGGAAATTGCCGAATGTGTGTTTGTGAATGATTTCATTTGGAAACTTTGTTACAACGTTCTTGAGGGAAAGGAGCAAGTGTTTGCATCATACTATCTAGGGGTTGGATACAGCTAGGAGGCTAGGTACCCCTGGGTAACTTTGGAGCAAAGCCAGAAAGTAAGACCAGGGGAAGATAATCCAGCAAATATAATTTAGAATAATTTACTGCTGTAAACGCAAATGTTCATCTACACACAATTGTTTAATTATTTTCTCGTCTGTATATTTATTGCTAACCTGAAAGTATCAGACGTTAAACAGAACCTCATACACAGCAAAAATTTTTTTTTGTACTTTTACAAAGAAAATCATTGGGAACCCAGTTGCCAAAGAAATTCCTTGTAAAACTACAATGGTTGTCCTTGTAATAAAATACAAAGTATATGTTTGTAAAATTACAAGGAATAACCTTCCTACTTTCAACGCTTACACGAAATTATTTTGAAAATAAAAAACATTTGGAGGTGATAAGCGTCGAACCACTCCTCCTACTTGTAGAACCTACGCATCTTACCTCTGTTTTTTTATTTTTATTTTTTTTTTATTTTTTAATGTTTGGTGCAGCGGCGATGTGGAGCTTCCGCATCATCACTGCACCAACCATTCCCCCCTTTAAGGGGCCCACCTCGTTGCCATAAAATCACAGTGCAGCGTGTTTGAAGAAACAGTTTTACACGGAAACTAATACACTTGTGTTCACGCCGTTTCTCTACGAAAAGAACACACACTTCAGACAGACGACTGTCCTTAAGTACTTTCAAGACAACACAAGTATTAGAAATTCCCTTTTAGGGCACGTCAAAATGGGTTAGAACGGGATTTTCAGGCTGCTATCGCGGAAAATATACTAGCCGAATACATGGGAAACCACTTAAGGGACTTTAGTTAAGTGATTTCGTAAATAAAACAATAGCGTCACCACTTAAAGTCACACGGGAAATTTTTTTTTTTTTTTTTTTTTTTTTCGCGAAGCATGCACGCCTTAAGCGTAGAGGCGACGCACTGTTGTATGGCCCATAAGACGTCGCCCTTAGCACCATACCTCACTCACACAAACACATGTACCACGAGGCGGGCCCCTTAATGTGACTTAATTCGAGTGACCCCAGTACCTTTCGTGAGACAATTTGTGTAGTGACAAATTTTGAGACCCAAATGGACAAACACAAATTTACACCCAGCCAGACCTGGGAATCGAACCCAGAGCCCCCCGCACCAAAGCCGGCCGCTCAACCAACTGAGCCACGGGGGGGGGGGGGGGGTCGGCCTCTCTAGACCACTGTGACTTCTGTACAGTCAGTGTATGTATCAATAAAAGTGAATGAACCGGTTGTTTTGACAAGTGGAAATGTATTTGGAAGTCTGTATCGTCATACTCATCAAAATAATTATTTCTTTCTCGAATCCAAGAGTCAGATACACAGGAATAAAGTCTTCATCGTCTGTATTGTCTCCAAATAACAAATTATACAGTGCTCGCGCCATTTTATTATGAACTTAAGCGAGATTAGGCCAAAATCGAGCAGTTTAATTTAATCTCGCTTAAGACGAGAAAATCGAGTTTAACTGCTTGGTGAAACCCAAAACATGTATAATCAAGATTAAATGCCGATTAATCTAGATTAACTAAATACTGTTGCACTAATTTTGAAACCACATCCCACATATGTCTTTATACTAATTTGAATGATGTTTTACGGTAGCAGCACAGATTCACATATTTATTAAAAACAGATAATTTTTGAAAATTGTTAAAACCTGATATTGTTATTGTACGAAATCAAGGCACGGGGATCTATTTACCGGAAATTTAAGTCTGACATAAAATATTACGAATGTTTCCTGAAAAGCAATATAAATTTAAAAACCTTTGGCTGAAAATTTTATTGGATATTTTTTTTTATTTAAAATTTTTCCCAAAATCATTGTTAGAAACACCACAATCGGATTCCTAAATTTCGGTACAATGACCGTGAGACATATTAAAATATTTTAATTCTTGTAGACCTATATTCATTGGAATCCTGTTGGGGAAATCTATCTAACGGAGACATAACATTTAATATGACAGTTAACGAACGCCTTAAAATGTTTCAAAGAAACATACAGGCTAAATAAAATTTTTGTTGGAAACTTTATGTATGTTTATTTTTTCCGAACGAAAATAAAGTTCGAAACCCAGAATCTGGATAACTTAATTTCATTGCACTGGACCCCACACCACTAGAGTTTTCTATACAAATGGCAGTAACATATGTAATTTAAAAAATAGCATTTTTGTAAATATGTTTAAATACTTGTATTTTTCTTGGTCAGATGTCTGCTGCAGGGACTTCCGGGGATACAAACATGCTTATGAAATATTACGATTGCTTTGAGTGTTTCAAAGCATCATAACATTAAAAAACCCTTTTATTGTAAATATTTTTGGATATATAACTTATTTTTTTTTTTCGAACTTTTCAGTTTGAAACTCCACAAATGGATTCCTAAATTCAATTGCACTGAAATTGAAAATCTTCTACATAACGAGATTTTAAAACGCGTTTCAATGACATAAGTGACATAGCTGGAGAATACCTTAATTTAAAATTATTTTGAAAAATATTTCAAAATCTGGTATTTATATTTTTTGGAACTCACCACAATGTAGTTATTCACTTGAGAAACTAACCATGATATAATTATGTAAAGTATTGCAAAACCACATCAAATAAAAAAAAATAAAAGTAATACTTATTGAAATTATTTTGATATTTAACCCCACAACAGAAGGTATTACTAAATTTTGTTGCTCTGTGCCTGAGAACACTTGGTTTTTTAGTACTTATTTCATTAATACGTGTTGGAAAATGGCACAGTTTCAAAATATGATTTAACAGTTTTATGTTATAATTCCAGTATTTATAATGTTATGGATCCTGCTGAATGAAATATATTTACGGGAATAGAAACCTGATACGAGACGTTACAAAACCTCTAAATTTTAAAGCAACATAAAATTAAAATAATAATAATAAATTACGTTTTCGATTAATTATTTTTTAAATATTAAATTTTTCTTTGTCTTTAAAATTTTCCGAACATTAAAGATTGAAACCGAACAGCTGGATACAGAAATTTCAGTGCAAGAATGTCACTATTTCGTAAAAGGTTTTTAATATCAATGCTACGTGGATTAGCGGTAGAATTTAAAATTTCACAATTATTTACAAGTATTTTTATTTTTTTGTTGGAAAATTTGCCGTGGTGAATTAATTTTTTAACAAAAAGAACCTTATGTATACTACAGAGTTCTTTCTGAACATCAGTATATTTCTAATTTTTCTGTTTATTATGTTCAATTTAATAATTTGATATTGATTGGAACGCTGCGGCATTTAATCTACTTATCGGAGACATCAATTTGATACAAAACCTTACTAGTGCTTAAAATGTTTCAAAGAAACATATAATTAGCAGTTAAAACATTTGATTGGAAATTTATGGGGATATCAAATGTTTTTTTCTTTTTAAAATGTTTCCCTAACGGTTACGTTTGAAACCTATGACCGATGGTCACTGAGCATCAAACTGTCTAGTAGGTTGTCACCAGGTCCGGTTCAAGGGGGGCAGGGGGGGGGGGGGCAGACTGCCCCGGGCGCTGGGTTAGGGGGGCGCTGGTAGTTCCCGAACATATTTACTTGGGAATGAAATGTAAATGAGTGTAAAAATGATACAACATCTACCCAATATTTAGACTTTCACTAATTTTGTATTTTTGTATTTTTATTAACCTTGAACACCATATAATGTTACAAATACAGTATTTATAATTATAATGTACATATTAAACACTACTACTTGTAGCCATTAAATGCAGGTTTTATGTATTTCTACTACAATATTATACTGTTATTTACACGAGCGCAAAACAACGTATGCAAGAGATTTTTATTACTGTTGGGTTGATTTGACAGATGGAAAAAATTGTGGCTGGAAAGAAAAGAGGGGGGGGGGGGAATCTTGTGCCGGGCGAAGGAAAGCTTAGATACGTCCCCGGTTGTCACTCTGCAGCTGAGTGCAGTTACGTTGGCAGCCTGGAGCACCCCAACAGCGATACGACCGCGGGAGCCTATGGGAGAAGTCGTGTGAAAGCTGCCGGCGGAGATGAAGTTGGGGTGGAGAGGGGTGTAGGGCTGTCAAGCGGCCATCTTAGTCTCAATAATGTCGGATAGCACTTGGCAGTCGTGCACACATGACGTCAGAGAAAGTGGGTGGAGGGGGAAAACTCGCTAGGCAACGCTCATTTTTGTTAATTTAGTTCGAAGCCTTCACAAAAAAATCCGTGCCGTGTACCCTCCGACCGAAAAAAGTGCCTGGCCGCAAAGAGGCGAACATCATTGACATAGAGTGATTGGCTGCAGTGTTTGCGCTGTCTGTGACTAGCCTTTGAGCGCTGTTGCCAGGTTGTCCGGCCGTGGAGGGTGACGGGAGGGTGACTTCTGCTTTACATGTGGCAGTGACGTCACTCGCGCCGAAAAAAGGGGGTAAAACTAATTACCACGGAACAGAAAAAAACATGGTAGGAGGGGAGCTTTTTTCGTCCACTTCGTGTTGCCGGACTGTACCTCAAAGTGGCAGCAGGGATAAGTATTTCCTAGTCGAACCTGTGTTCCATTAGTCAGGCAGTATTTTAGTAGCTAATTACTATTGTTTTATGGATCTCCTCGCAACCCGTGTGGGGAAAACAAGTCATTATCTTAGATACCCGAGTGAGTGAGAGATTTTGGTCAGCGCTTAACATTGAGGTCTCTAGCGATGGTGAGGGGTGACATCAGGCGAGTTTGTAGCAGCGCCGGAACGAAAGGGTGCGGGAAACGGGAGATCCCCGAGAAAACCCGCCGACCAGCGGCATCGTCCAGTACTATTTTAGATATCCGAAGTAAGGATTCTTCTGTCATCAACAACTATAATTAAAGTAAGATTTCGACAGTTTAAACAGTTAACTATATAACTTATCAACATAGCCACGCGCAGAAATGTTTGCAAAGTTTTATTTAAATGCCTAACGTGCACAACGGCAGCTCTGCTTTATGGTTACTGGCCGCGTGTCTTTGCTCAGACATGTCTCTCACTTGACTGCGCCAACCAGAACAAGGCTATTGTGACACGCTACGTCTGTGATTTGCGAGTAGAACATCGACAAAAGTGGAAGTTAAACATCCAATCACTGATCATGGAGCACATAAATCAAGTGGTGCAACAGTCGTTTCACAACAAAATCGCGTCTCTGCTTGTAACTGCGTAGTATTTCTCTTTGATATTAGAGGAAATATTTGACATATAATGATGGTTACAGTACAGCTGGAGTCACAATGATCCGTCGCTTCTGTCAGTCGTCCGCCCGTCCGTACTCCGTCCGTCTGTAAATCAAGCGATTCACGACATCCGTCAACCGTCCGTCCTTATTCCTTACATTTGCAATGCTACCAAAGTACAAACAGAAACCTTACATGGAAATATTTTAAAAATTCCTTTTTTACAATTTGTTTGTTTGCAAATTTTTTATTATTATATGTCTGCTAATAATTGCAGCCATTTTTTACCGCTAAGAAATTTTGCGATCATAATGATTTTTAAATTTAAAATATTGACTTTTCATTTGAATAAGCTGAATGAAAAAAAAAAAATAGATTTCGATTAGTATTTTGATTTTTGCGAACACCAAAATTATTACTTTTATATTTTAAAGACGAATTTACACCACTAACACTACAAAAATAATACAATCGAACAGACATTACAGCCTTCTTATTTAAATAACACCGTTAAAACAATTGTCGACATCATCTGTCAAAAGCTAGAGCTTGGTAAGCTTTCGACGGACGGACGGATGATTGTGTCTGCAGCTGAATAACAGGCCAGACCGCCTTTCTCAGTGGTTGTAGGCCCTGGCTGTTGAGTATAGGGTCCGGGTTTGATTCCCGGCATGTCCAGATTCAGGACTGAGTGTTGTGTTGTCCCGTCATCAGCGGCAACCCCCGCAGTATCACCTCATCTGCCATCTAGTCGGCCTCGCAGTGCCTTGTGGTTGTCGTCACCCGGCGTCCTCCGAGGTTATAATCCTGTCTTCTGGCACATCATTATCACTATCACCATCATCATCATCATCATCATCATCAGTAATAAGAGTGTAGAGGGACAAAATATAACTGTTGTAGGATATAAGCGACTCGAGACGCGCTATTGTTTTCAGCTACAGTTGCTCTGTGGGAGGTTACAGTTTTTGGCGTCATTTTCGAACTGAAAATATAATCGTTACTTAAACCAGTCACCTTCATTTTCAGTACCCAAGTTACCGTAATATCTCAATATTGAAACTATTGATAAAGTTAAGCTAAGAAATTACGTTAGTTGCATTTTCGCGAATGATAATATCGTTGCAGTGTCTCCACACGCCACTGTCGGGCATTTTATAGTAACCTAAATGTAAGCTTACACGTGTTCCTCTAGCGCTCTGGGGGCCGTAGACTTTCAGCTCCGGATTTCATGGAATCTTCACAGGAATTGACTTAAGGTGGTCGCCTGCCCTGGTCTCTGAGTGGCACGCAGAACTTCCGCCCGCCGTTATTAGATTATTCTAAACCTAATATATTTGAAGGGTTTTGTCTTTTCTTCTCGCGTATGGATTTTTTGGGTTTGTTGTTAGGTTTGTGTTTTCGGATTTTTACGTTACGTTTTCGTGAAGTGTTGGGTTTTATGTTTTTTTTTTTTTTTTTTTAGATTTTTGGGGTGGGTGTTTGACTGGTTATTTTTTCGGGTTAGAATCTTTTTATTTGTGTGATTTTTTTTTTTAGTTTTGGTCTTTTATCTGGGTTTTCAAAAGTTTTATTGGGTTAGTTTTTAGGATAAGATTTTGGGATAGGTTTTTTTAGGGGGAAATTCGGATTCGGTTTAAGTTTTGTGGGTTAGGTTATTAGGGTTAGGTTTTTTCGATTGATTTTCTTTTGTTCTAATTTATTAAAGTAATAAGTACATCGTTCGTATCAGAACAGTATACCATCCGCAGACAGGAGTAACCTATTTCAGAATTGATTTGACCTCGCTTTGCATGGTACCTATGGTGGAATTAAATCAAGAAGAAATTTAAACAACTCCGAATATTTTATATACTGCTAATTCAACTTGAAAGAAGATCTGTGAACATAACACTGTAAATACGTTACCATCGATCACTACGCATGTGTTCAGAAAAGTTGAGCAGCTTTACTTGTACAGGACGTTCCTGGAATAGAGAGCATGTGTAAATATTGCCTTCAGGAAATAAATAAAATATATTTTAATTTATTTATTTAAGTGGACTTTACGTCTCGTTGACAGCGAGGTCATTATAGACGCAACTTGCTACTATGCCAGCAGCTGGGAGAGCAGTCGGTCATGGGCTTCGTTAATGGACCGTCCCAGATTTCGCCTGAAGCGATTTCGGAAACCATGTAAAACCTAAATGAGAATAGCCGTGTATTGGAATCGACACCGTACACCCCCCCCCCCCCCGAATACGAGTTCAACGTGTTACCGTTGCGTCCCTCGCACAAGTCAAACAGAATAATAGAACAATACAAGATGCAATTTGCTTAAAATAAATAATTACCAAATCTTCAAAAGTACTCTCTTTGGCGTGATTAACACACACAATATTTTACACGATAGTACATTCGCAATGCTTTTCTGCTTTTTACTAACTAACAATATGAAGAGACCTGAAAAATGCGCGTTTTCTTTCGGCCCCAAACTATAATTCCAACAACTGTAAGTTCGTGCCACATTCGTAATTGGGCCGTGACTTATTTGACACTTCCTGTGAGTGGTTTAGCCAATAGTACAGAAGCAACTATATCACTGTGTCATCGAGCAGCCAATGAGCAGATAATGTCTGCTTGAATACACACATGTTCTTGGAGGTTAGCCTACACATATTTTTCCGGTCTCTAACAATAGGCTGAAAAGACGCTCTTGAATAAGTTATTTTTTCTTAAAGAATACCAAGTTTATAAAACATTTATCGGCATTTTTTACTCTCTTCTGTATGAAATTTAAGTTAGATTCAAAACCAGTTATCTCTACGTAGTGATAGTTAAGTCACAAGTTTTGAGGCTTGACATCCGCTGCTCCGTACTCGCATCATGTACCACTCACCAGCGCTGAAGACCTCTGTGTTAAACGCTGACCAAAAAAATCTATCATTCACTCATATTAGA
This sequence comes from Medauroidea extradentata, assembly GCA_003012365.1. Classification (NCBI taxonomy): domain Eukaryota; kingdom Metazoa; phylum Arthropoda; class Insecta; order Phasmatodea; family Phasmatidae; genus Medauroidea; species Medauroidea extradentata. The sequence goes on from PNEQ01079215.1 coordinate 8,836, forward strand.
AACAGAACACTGCTCATCTATCTCCCAGAGATCATAGCATTGCCAAAGTTGGCATCGTTGCCAGATGACAGCATGAACAAACACGTGGCAAAAAATAACAAATAGGCGTACGAAGGTAAGGAAAATAAATTACGACAGAATCAAATTAAGTCACTAGTTTACGTGCTCACGTTAGTTTACTCCAGCTAGCATTCCATAAAAAAAAGTGTCTGTGTAAATCAGTATTGCACGTGGAGGGCGTCCAAGAGCCGTGCTATCCCGTCCCCTGCTGCAAGACTTACCGACATGTGTAGGCCTCTGCTTGTTTCGAAGACGGCATGAAGCGAGGCACTATAATGAAGCAGCGCTGGAATGAAGGGGCGAAGAAAACGCCAGATTCCCGATCAAACACACCGACAAACGTCATCGTGCGAAGATTCTGGGACCGACCTCGCCAGGAATCGATCACAGATAACCCTGGCGGGAGGCGAGTGCTTTAGCACACACATACATGTACACACACAAGAGCTGCGTTATAGAGCTCTCGTCAGATATGTTACGGAGTAGTTGCCAATTAAAATTTTTGCTTGCATTCACATGTAATTCGCTGATTTTGCTGGTTTCTAACTATGCAATGATGAGGTAGCGGAACACACTCCATCTTGTAAGAACACTGTTGAGAGGTATTGTGTGCCCCATCCCCACGAGGTTGGCATTAGTACACTCGGAACACCAGTACAGTACTTCCTCCCCTCTCCCCGAGGGCACATAGACCCCTCGGTGCAATTACACGACCACCACCGCTAATAGCACTCATGCATTATATAAACCGTGCCTGGGCAGCTATCAATTACCACTCCCCTCCCTTCGCGGTTGGCCGAGTGGTTAGAGTGCTCGCCTCCCTACCATTAAGACAATTCGGGTTATATTCCCGGTGGGGTCAGTTCCCGAATTTTCGCATATGGGAAACGTGGGTGGACGTCACCCTTCGTCGGCTGGTTTTCTCAGTGTACTTCCGTTTTCTCGTCCTTAACATAACGATCGCTTCTTCGTAAGGAAGGCTTGGTTTCGTTCCATCCTTCAAGTCAGGAATCTGATTTCAGGGTGTGGAGCCCTGGTCTGGAGTAACTAACTTCTCTTTGCAATGTCATAATATATTATTCTATATTTGCATTTTTATTTTATTCCATGTCCCCTTGACTGGCACACATACGCATACCATAACTGGCTGATAAGAGCCACTGATATCTTGTGAATATAGCACTAGCATGTTTCAATGCCTTACTTGAACATCTGCAGCTCTGCTTTGTGTTTATTTGCAGAGCGCATTTATGTAGAGGCATCGCTCATTTGTCTGTGACGTTGAGAACAAGATGACTGCGACACAACACTGGCGTTAGTTGCTGAGTAGTTGGTAGAACTCTGTGGCAAGTGAGAAGTAAAACAATCCGATCACGGCCCGTCAATCTGAGTGAGTGAGATTCTTGGCCAGCGCTTAGCATCGAGGTCTTCAGCGCTGGTGAAGGTGACATGATGTGAGTGTGGAGTGGCACCGGAATGAAGGGGCGGGGAAACAGCAGATCCCCAAGAAAACCCGCCACGATTCCCACATACGAAAATCCAGGGACCGACCCCGCCGGGAATCGAACCCGGGTCGCCTCGGTGGGAGACGAGAGGTCTGACCCCTCAGCCACCGCGGCCCCTCGATCGTTCTTATTTGCAACCCCCCCCCCCCACCAATTTGTTACAATAACTAAATGTAAGGAAAAAGTGAAGCATTTTTAAAGCGGATTAGTAATAACAAGATCTGCAATATGTGAGAAAATTGATTCGAATATCTTTCACCATTAGTAAATAATGGGGTTGTTCGTGCCTTTTATTTGGCATAGATTATTTTTTATCATTGTACTTTTTTTTTGGCTATTAAATGGCACAGTTGGTAGCAGGAGACACCGATGAACAAAACAGATCACCTTGTTGCAACACCCTCAAGTGAAGCGTTTACTTAATAATGGACGTAGGAAATATGAAGCCTTACAGGTAGGCACAACGCGATACATGTGAGGTTCAAGCAACCCCGATATCAGATAACTAGAGTCCACGATTTTTAGCTACAAGAATTCTGCCACAGTTTGTTTCAATGCCTTATACATATGAAGCTCTGCTTCATGGTTATTGGCTGAGCGTATTATTGCACAGACGTGGATCATTTGACTGAGCCAACAGGAACAAGGTTACTACGACATCACACGTATGTGATTGGCGGGTAGAACCCTAGACGCCGAGAGTTAAAAACAGCCAATCGCTGACCATGAAGCAGGGCTGCAGATGTGCATATAAGGCATTGAAACAAACTGCTGCAGAATTCTTTTCGCGAAAAATCGTGCGCTCTACTAATATAGATGATAGGAATTATTATTATTACTATTATTATCATTATCATTATTAATATCAATATTATATGTGACTAGTCATGAGAAAAGGGACCTTATCTTCCATATGTAAAATTTTCAGGAGAACCGAAAATAGTTCTGTTTTCACAGAGCTAAATTATTTTATCAATTAAATTATAATTATCACCACACACCCATTTTTTAAAGTTATTTGTATAAAACAAAAAACAGTTTCTTCATAATTTCATCAGTTTTTACGCCATAGAAAAAAACTAAATAACACCCACATGGAAGTTAGGGCCATTTTCCCATTACTAGTCACATATTATTTGTCTCCTTACTGTTAGTTACAAATGTGGATTTCAGTGTCAATTTACGATTGCGAATTTCTTCCTTAAGATTTGCGTCAGCCAAAACTTGCATTATGTAACAAAAACTCAATATTTTCAAAAACCATTTCGCAGAATTTGTAGCATACATTGTTGAACATCCTGTACATGTAAGTTTGACACATACTAAACTTATCTAATTTAATGCAACATATAAGTCGCAATCCATGCTCTCGCTAGGGTTCTGGGCAGGTTGCTCTCTTAAGATACAATATTTAACAAAGTAACAGATGCTTTTGTGAGGGAGGTGGAGTTTTTAATTAAAATTAATCTTTTAAAAATTAAAATTAAATTATTTTGTGGCACTGAATAAGATTTGTATTACATAAAAATTCACAATTAATGGTTAATATAAAGTCAAATTTTTTCACAATATGAATATGCTTGTGTGTCTCCTGACACTGGCCTGTCAAATAAAGTTCTTGAGTTGACACTCTTATTAAACCTTAAAGTTCGCAAAGAAGATGCATAGTGTTCATGGTTTAAGAATTAATAAGAGCTTTTGGCGTTAAAATTATGTTAAGAATGTTAGAAAATACATCGTAATCTAATGTAATTAAAAAAACTATTGCCACAACACACAGCTATAGAAAAATGCGTAAAATCCACGATAATTGCAATAAAACTGTTGTGAATCGCACTCGGTAGGGTGTGGTATATTTAATGCTTGGTATATTTTACTATTTTTAAAAAATAACTGTTACTATTTACATATAAATATTCACTATACAGTTTTATTTTAAATTATTACTTAGATATTAATACGTAAAGTAGGTTAACTTGTACTGCGATATCATTGTGTACGATAAAAATTAACTGCAAGCCCATATTTTCATTATAATACATACATTTTTATTACGAAAAATATAAATATACTTCAAATTTTTCGTGATTTTTTTTTTCAGTAATCACGAAGTTTTTAAGTACGTTTCTAAAATATTAATATTTGCATTAACACTTGAAACACAATAAAACAAATAACAGGTTGCAATTTTTTTCCAAACAGCACCAATATAGTTTAATCACATAGAGTGGATACCGTATTCTCCCTCACTTCATTATGTTATTATTAAATTGTTTTTATACAGTAACATAAAAAGTTAAGTCACGCTATATTTTTAAAAGACGTCATTGTGAGCAGAAAAATACTAAGCACAAATATTATTTTTAGACGTGGATACATTCATAACCGTCATAAGTACAATGCCGTTGTCACAACTACGACAGTTATGTTATTAATAATATTTTAACGTGGCAATATACATAACGCACCAATCACAGAAAATTTTAAGGAGTTCTCAATTAATTTTACTCGAATTTTTAAGATAAAAATCGACAATAACAGTGCTTAACTTCAGTTTGTACACTGAAAGAAGAGTACAGTTGCAGGTACCATACTAGTGTTAAAATAGGGACAACAAAACAGTTTGGTTGTCGTTACTACTCTGGACAGTTCCTTCTACAATATGTTCTGTAGAAGTTACCATCTGGTTTGTAAAAGCAACAAAGCTCTTTGTTTCTTCTACAAATCAGATAGTTGAAGGAACTGTCCAGAGTAGTACCAACCACGAAACTGGTTTGTTGTCCCTATTTTAACAAAAGTATGGTACCTTCAACTATACTCTTTTTTCAGTGTAACTTGCCGCCATTGCAAGAATCATTCAAAAACGCATTTCCTTGATAGCGGGGCTCTGACGCAGTTTGGCGAACTAGTGGTGTCAATAAGATACGAGTTATTTGAGCAAGTTTCGAGGCCTCTCTTTGATAGGGCGTGCCGGCCACAATTGCCTTTGTTTTGATCATTAATTCACGTGTTGCAATGCAAATTACCTTCTCGACGAATTAGGATTTATCAAAGTAAAAGCTCTTTTTTTTAACATTATAAAATATGGGACTGTTCTGTGGAAAAAGGTTCCGAGTCCGACGCAGAAGTTTATCACGCCGGCATATTTCCGCACAAATTAAAGGAAACTGTTTTCTTTCAATAAAGACTCCGAAATATTTCCACAATCGTCTGTTTAATGTCACGTACAATAATCACGCCTTTACTGTACTGATGTCGGCCAAAACACTTGCCCGCTACTGTATTTTGAATTGCCCGCCAAAAACTAAAGCATTTGCACTATATTTCAAGGTTATTCACACTGATAGGTAAAAGTTTTTAAATAATAATTTAATATTCGGCATTGCTCCTATTCTGAATACAGTGGAGACAGTGTTCCAACTTAAAGAAGATAATGAATTTAGTATATACTGGAAATCAATGTTTTATAAAATAACTTTGCTAAAACACTGTAAGAAATTACGGCAATGTTGAGCTCATGAAAAGTGGCCAATGTGAAAGATATTTATCAAGGCATGTGACGTGGTCTCCTTCAACCTGTTTGGTCATAACTCGGAAAATGTTTTCCGTCCTTGGTGGGCCGTTCAGTGTCGTCGTTGAGCAACTAAATAAATACATACATACTGTCCGTCTCATTCTCGGCGCACTTCTTAAAAACGACAAAAAAAGTTATCCTGTACGAAATTCAGCTTTTAAATTCTCTAGATTAGCTTTTGTCATTATACATACTAAGAATAAAATTGTATAAATGTTTCCAACAGGTCAACACAGCCCTGAGATCTAAATTGGTTTAATTAGGAGGCTAACCAGTTATGATTGACACCAATAAACTATTACATCTCCTCACTAAGAGGGCGTGGTACATAATTAAACACTAAAAGCATTTATCTATAACTGTGGGTTTCTCGAAGCCAATTTGCGAAAGTCAAACAAAAGCAATCCTAGACAATAGTTTTAGCCGTCGTTTTAAACAAAATTGTTTCACGTGTTACGAACTTCTGAGGCACAATCTCTGACGCCGGAACCTCGTGCATTCAACTGCGGCGCAAGAGATCACGCGTAACGAATTAGTAATTCTGGATAAATATTTACTCCTAAAGTTGGTAAATACCATTATCTAGGATTGTAATTGAGTATTTTATCCACGTTGGCTGCGAAAAAAGCGTAGAAATCAATTGATGTTTTCAGCGTTTATTTATCTACTTCGCACTCTTAAGAAGGCGTGACAGATAAATAAACGCTGAGTTATTCAATTGAAACCTACACTTATTGAAAGCCAATATAAAAAAAACTACAAAGCAACAATCCTTATTAGTTATATTTGCGGACTTTATGAGCAAACATGTTCCCATAATGATGCATTTGTTAAGCTTAATCTATTGCGCCGCATTTGAATGTACGAGATTTCAGCGTCAGAGATTGTTCTTCACGTATACATTACTCGAGAAAAACTTTTGCTCAGAAAGATGGCAAAACTATTGTCTGGGATTGCTGTATTTTGATTTTTGCAAATTGGCTTCGAGAAACCAACGATTCTGAACTGATACTTTTAGTGTTGAATTATATACCACGCACACTTTTAATGAATGGATTCATTACAATTTTTATTCCGCGTTGTAATATCTATGTATTGAAACGTCTACAGCAATGCTTATTTAGAACTGTAATGTGTTACTGGGTGGTTGCTTATGAGTGTTGCAGTTGAGTGTAGAATGTATTTAAATTCTTTTGCTCTATTTTTCTAAAACATCTGGATAAACTAGCCAGGGGGATGTTTACAGCGTGGCACCATGTCAGAACAATTATAAAATTGATATAAAAAATCAGTATAGGTTGTTGCTACCATCAAACTGCCGTAGTTGAAATACAACAAAAGTAAAATATTCATACAACTTATATTATCGTCAGTTGGACACAGTCGAAACAAGAGTGGGAGTACTGAGGCCACTAGGACCGTCGTTCTGTAGTGTGTTCTGCTCTGTGCTGTGGAGAGGACTGCTGGGAGAACCTCCCCTTCTCCACGCTGGCAGGAATACTTCCTCCTCTGGATTTAATATAACACCTGCCGCAGAGCATAGAGACACGCAGACCGCGGGAAACTGGAGAGAATCTTTCACCAGCGAGCCGAGATGTGGGCAGGACGTCGGGAGGCAGGAAGGAAGCCTGACAAAGTACCGAGGGGAATTCTCGCCCTGGAAGAACCACAAAAATGGCGGTGTAGGGGAGGGGGTAGGAAAGTGTTAAAATTCACGCCAGGCCGACAATGGCATTCCGCGAGCGCCGTGGCAGAAGACGTCTCCAGGGTCGACTTTCACCTCCCACGCCATATCGAACATTATGGAAGGCGAACAGAAGAAGGGGAGGAAATTATTAGGGCGCGCTTGGGTCAGCCGTCGTACTTGGCTTGTTATTAAAACGCTCCCACCCCCACCCCCACCCCCTACTATGAGAGGAAGGCACAGTTATCCGGCTAGCTATCTCGCGTGGATCACACGAGCCCGCCAAAGTTAATTAACGGCCTCTCGAGATGCCGAGGTCGAATATCGCGATGGAATTCTACGACGGTGAAGTTGCGCTTGTCCTGTGTACTGAATGTCAACTAGCTTGTTATCAACAAAGTTCTTCATCGCTTGTGAAGATTGTTTAAAATTAATTGCAAATAATAGTAAATATTTCGAGAAAGCTTCTATGTATTCTGTTCCACTTGCTAAAATGGGGGAAAAATTAACAGGTTCCTTACAAAATAGTTGTCTTGTTTATAAAAATATATTTCAAGATGTTTATTGGGGCATCAACCCTCCACCCCCGACCCCAAAAATTAACAGGCATACAAATAAGATTAACAGAAAATAAAGAGGAAAGAGAAAAATTAGTTAAATAAGATTTATCTGTATTTAATTTAAATTATTTCCGTATTAACTATATTTAATTCTTAAAAAAAAAAAAAAAAAAAAAGAATATAATTTCTGTAAACCAATCTTGCTTAAATTATCTGGAGAAACATGTTTTTTCTAATTCCTATTTCCTGTTTTCTTCCATACCTATGGAGATAATTGTAGAAGAATTGGGGTCAGTAAAAATGGCTAATAATCCATGTGTATCTAGAAAATTAATAAATATTTCCTACGAACTCTTTCCATACACAATAAAGGAAATAAAAATAATTAATTGTGCATAGTTACAATCTACTAAAAAGAGAGAGCAAGAATTATACAATTTAAGTATACAGCAAAGAAAACTAGAATATTTTGATGAAACTTAGGCTTTAACATTAGAATATAAAAACATTTTAGAGAAAGAACAAAAAATAAGAGAAGTTGAAGAAGAGAAAAAAATTATTTTCAGCGGAAGTGGATAGTTTTTGCTACAAATGGAGTATACAAAATTTATGTTTTCGTTGTAAACGATAAAGGTAAATTTACTAATTTTGGAGTTTTAGACGAAACGAATGAAATAAATTCTGTTTATATTGTTAAAGGACCCAATAAAATAAATTTATAGATATTAAGGAAAGTAAAGATGTTCTTAAAAAAGAAGGATTTATTTTTATTCCATATAGCAGTTTTAGACAAAATTAGAACATTTTTACTATCCTAAAGAAGAACCATTTATAGAAATAAAAACGTATGGTATTTCTACTTTTAATGGACACTCTTACTCAAAAATAGTTTACTTAAAAACATTAAAATTTTTCTAAGATAAAGATACTTTGTTATACAAAAAATAATATAAAGGAACAACCTAAAATATCGAAATGGAAGCTATAGTAGGAAGCATGCAAATAGTAAAACATTGTAAAAATTAGATAATTACAAGGAGGATTATAATTCATTATTTCCAATATTTCTGTCAAATCGTATTGCGGAAAAGAAAGATATATTTTTTAATTCGAAAATATACAAGATTGTAATTGTTCTAATTATTGGTTGGAAAAAGAAATGGAAGATAAGAAAGTTTATCTAAATTATTAGATTTAAGTTAAATTAGATCAAATTAAACCTATACAATATGAAAACAAAGAAAGAATGGTTTTTGTTGTTTAATTTCATATTTTTATAAATTTGTTTAATTTTCTGTGTTTATGTTTCTATTTTAATTGTTAAAATTTTTCTGGAATAATTAAATAATTTTCTTTAAAATTGCTTGATATTATTTCTGGATAATTTTTATGTATTCCTACCAAATTTTCTATACATTTTATATTATGATAATTTCCGAATGTATACCAAGGCCTAATTAAATTTCAATATTTTGCACAGTAAACATGGTAACAATTATGTCCTATATCACTACGAAACAGAAACCACACTTTTTCTATAATATTTTTTGGTTATAATAACGTCTACATCTTACTCCCAGGGAGTTATATATTTAGGAATAATTATTTTATCAGTTTATTTAATTTAAATGTATTTTAATTATTTAATTCATAGTACAATTATTTGTTTTATAAATGGAACAGCAGGATAGTAATAAACAATTATAGAACTATTCTTTAAAAACAAAATGCATTACCAAGATACGAGAGAGCGATTAAACAGTTTACGGGATGAAGAATTACAAATACAGTGCTCAGATGTAATTTTACTTAAAGATGGTTGTGCAAAGATTACAGTTTACGATAAAGAGAAAGATATGTTTGATGAATTAAAAAATTAAAATAAACATAGAAGAGATAAATGTATAAACAGGATTCTTAAAGCAATTTACATATGTCACATGGAGGAAGATGATTCGAATATTAGTTAGAAAAACGAAACAGGTATTAAAGGCGTTGTTAAAAATAATATTCGAGGAGAGGAAGTGATAGAAGGCAGCAGTGGTGGCCGAATAAGAATATATAGATTTTTATAAAATATTGTGTAATTCCATAAAGTTCTATATAATTCTATATATTTCCGTATAATTCCATCAAATATATTTAACTTACTGTTTATCTATTGTTCCAGCAATATTCTTATAGTGTTTAACGTTTATCGGTAAACAAGGATCGATGAAGCGAACGACATACGATCGTTAACGAGTGGTGTAGGCGTTGGGTGTTTAGGTGATTGGTGGTAGGTGTTAGATGTTGGTGTTCTAAATGATCGTTACAATCGTTAAAACGTCCATTCGAACATTGTAATAAATGTTACAACGAATTTTAAAACGATTGTTTACGGCCGTGTGAACGAGTGTTTTAAGAGTTATGTAATTTAGGGGCTGAGGAGCGCACCTAAAACACTCGTTCGAATGGCTGTTAACAATAGTAACGTTCGAATTGGCGTTTTAACGTTCGTTTAAACGTTTATTGTAACGCTCATTTAAAACACCGACACCTAACACCAAACACCCGAACACCCAACACCAAACAACAGATATAGAAAAAGATTCGTCAAATTTAATACAACGAATTTGGAAATGTGTGTATAAACTTTTAATTAGACTGTGTTGATCGGGTCCTATGGACGCTCGATTTGACGAAGTAAAATAATCACTCAGTATAAATATTTGTGAAATGTTATTACTTCTTTATTTATTAATTGGAACAAGTGATAGAAATATTGGATAAACATTACATTGATTATAATTATCATTTTGTTAATTGTTTTGTTCGAGAAGATGTTTATTTCAATATCACAATAGCAGTTGATAAAAAGGATATGAAGTTAAAAATTTGGGAATTTGTGTAATTTGAATTACTTGATTTAGATTTATTCCATGGATATTTTATTTTGACTCCATACGAAAACTTCCACGAATTTGAAATAGAATTCAATTTAAGGAATAGTTACTAGACGTTTAAATTTACTGGAAAAAAATTTAATGAAGTTATTATTTTATTTTATGTATTTAATTTTTTATTACATTTACGGCGATTTACTCTCCTTAAATTTCCACAGCACGTTTTATCCCCTTTTATGGCGATTTTGTAATACTGTCTTGAAAAGGAATTGTGAACAAATTGCTTTAATATTTTTATAATTTTAGGGAAATACATTTTGTCCCATTTTGAGCATAAAAAAGGTCATTGGCCTCGAACATAAATTTATCCTCTACAAGTAAAAACTATTTTTAATGGTTTCATTATAATTGCTAATTTTTTATATTTAAGAGGCTTCTATGTAAATAACTGACAAATGAACGGTGTTGCAGTGTGCAACATATTCTTTTCTACGAGAACCCCGCTGAACTTGTTCCCAATATGTTTATCTACGAAAATAACGCATAAATGTTCTTAAAAACACAACACACGTCTTATAAACATGATTTTGGGGCCTCTCGAATTGACAAAAATAGATTTGTTGGACTGTTATAACTACAAAAATACCGTTCGGATTCGTAAAACACAACAGTAGATGATTGTGTTGGACTTTACTACATAATTTTCAGAAATGAATTGTAGGGTCGCCGCTTAAAGTCCCGTAGAAAAAAATAAGTAAAAAACTAAAACCGTGTACACCAGTTTGGAGCACCGTGAATAGAAGCGCGGCTGTGGCATATGAACCTATCAGTCCAATGTCTCCGCACATCAAGCGAGTTAAATTACGTCCGGTACATAAGGCCTAATTAAATAATCCTCGCAGAAACAGTTTATGCCTAAACGGGAGCCGGTGATCTTACTCTCAGTTTGCTTTTGACAGCTGAGCCAGTTATTGTCGGTAGCTCTCCATCCCATGCCTAGCGGACCCTTATAAGGATTGATAAATAGTTTATAAGCTATTTATTTTTAGTTCATACTATTATTACATGTTTTCCCTAGGCGTAACCAGGCCGGAGGGCTTCCAAAATTTCAATAATACTACTAAACTTTGTTTCCCATTTTTTCCAAAATTATTTCAAAATAGTGCACCTACAGCTTGCACTACTTTAACTAGACAGTGTTACGTAAAAAAGATTCAACCCACATTTCAGTTTGTATCCAACAAAATAATATTCTCGTCTAGAGGAATCTGACAAACTTACTAAGTATGATAACCTCATTTCAATGAGAAAATGCCGTCGATTTTTAAGTAAACCATAACACAAAATCACCTTGCGTGCATTGACTGTACTTCGATGTTATTTGTTTGTAGATTTGAGGGTTGGCTCTTTTATTGCATGACATTGTCCAATTAACGTTCTAAATTTCTATATTTACATTTGCTATATACGTTTTGCAGAACTTAATATTTTATGCCAACAAGATATTTTAATTTTAAATGTCATATCGCATAAGTCAGTTTGTAAATGATGTAATCTTTGTAATGGCAGTTTCTCTTTACAATGTTTTGTTATTTAAATAAAGGCATATTTCCCAAGGTGTGTAAGACCAATGCTGCCATTCTAGCTCTGTGTGTTTGGCAGGTACTCAGGGGATCGACGTGTAGTCCCAGCATAGTACTGAGCTGATCATGGGTTGGTCTCTGAGTGGTAGTGGTTTATGAACTGTTTAGGAGGAGACTTACCGGGTGAGTCCTTGGGTCCTGGTCTGGTCCGCCTGGTAAGAGGACTCGTCCACGAAGGTTGGATAGCCTCGCCCTCAGCAAGGTGGTTCCGCGCAGTAACATTAGGGTGTTACCGTTGTTACGTGAGTGGGTTTTACTACCTGCCACCGAGATTAGAAGGAGCGTTATCTCCTTCTCTCAGTGGTATTCAACTACCCTGTCAAGATTATTATTGGCTGCAGACTATGGTGAGCCCTGTCTGTATGGGACTGACGACCCTCCCAGTGTAAACATCAGCAAGGTGTCCCAGGGATCAGGTACACACAGGAGAGCGGTACTGCCACACATCGACGGCAGCGATGTTGAACACATGTTACCAAGAAGAACGGCACCGTATTGCAGCACATAACATGCAAAGTCCTATACAAAAGTTTTTTGTTGAAAAAAATCGTTACCCCCCCCCCCCCGCTCCTGCTAAAGTACACAATTCCCTATCTTCGTCCACAATATACCAGCAATCAATTTGATCATGTTACAAAAGAGCAGCGTAACAGTCTAGTTCTTTTATGACGTCTTTGATATTTCCCCCTTTCCTCGCCAACCCGGGCCCATTCCGCTGTTTTCGCACGTTGTTTAGTAACATCTGGACTGCTGTTCGCAATTTTGATTAATTGAATACAGAAAGTATATGTGTATAATTCCACTTGTCGGCATTGCTAAGCCGACCTTCTGGCGGTTCTTTGTACAAACTGCCAGGTAACGATATACTTCGTTTCTTATAACTTTAATAAATTTGGGCAGCTACATATGAGCAATAACTGTATTATGTAATGTTTGTCACAATGTAAGGGGAAATGTACAGTGAATGTGGTGGGATGGATATCTCAGGTATTTTAAAACTAAAAATGTTTTTGACAGAATTAAAATCAATTTCAATTTGTCAGATTTATATATGTAACTATGCCTCTCGCTTGGACGACAGTGTAGACACGAAGCTTTTCACAACATATCCGATCAATTGCTCTTGCTATGGTGGCACAGTTTTATGGTTAGAGTGAACAGCAAACATAAGAGCGACTGTATTCCACGGGCGCCGAATTCACCGTGATTGGAGACTCTTACGTGCGCTGCGTGTTTGCCTAGGTACACAGGCGTTACATTTGTTTAGCAGCTGATCATACCCGAAGTGGACAACTTTTTCAGCCGCTCATTTCTTGGGAACTTCATTTTACATTTCTGTTAGGAGGCAATTCTTTACTGCTGACGTTTTGTTCAGAAAGTTCATGTTAAGTACACAGCAACAATAACCAACCATGGACATGGCAACAAGGTGTATGAACGTTATTTACAAATAACTGTGTTATCGTCGAAAACAAGATAATTGGAACGATTTACGTGGTTGTTTGTATGTTACATTCAGTATTATCACACAATAGCATGTTCTTCTGTTCACACACTCATATGACACACATATGTTAAATATTTAAAGATATATTTAACAGATGTGTATTATATGAGTGTGTAAACAGAAGAACCGGTACTTCATTTTGTGACTGACGCCGTGAATGTTGAATGAGAAGGGACCTAGGAGGCCTAGTATGTGTTGTGGCAACAGCGCACCAGCAAGCCATAGCACGGACTTCTGGGCGAACGACTGAGTTCAAATAGGCCTATGCCGAGTCTGTACCTGTATTAACTACAAAATACCTGATCGTTCGTTTGGAAGTTTTGAATGAGTAGATTCAATAAACGGCTGATGTAATAAACGAGTATATTTATAACCTAGAACATCTCTGTTGCACACTAAGTGCTTACTTTACTGCAAATGGTCTTCCACGCAATTGTATAAATAGCAAGTCAAAGTTTATTTAGAAAAGTCAACATGTTAACGTATTTTGCACAGCAGGACATTTAAAAGAAACTAATGGTCGCATCACACTCTTCTATTCCGACGCTGACTGTAAGATATTTGTGTAAGTTGTCGTGGAGGACATCGTAAAAATTATAGCTTAATGCAGCCTTAAACATTTTTATGGTATATAATAAAATAACTATTTGAAGTGATGTTTTACGTGTAAAAACAATATCTCCGATTAATTTCGCATGCCTACGAAACTACCAATCACTGCTTTTCTACGAAAACTTTAAGTTCTATACCGACAATGTTATGGCAACCTCTTGACAATGTTAAAAACTCTACTGCAGGAATATACCTTCAAGCATTCTCTTAAGTTTGGCGAATTTACCCTGAAACATTAAGTTTGGCGGTACCTCCAACCAATGGACAGCCACAATCTCAAGTCCCAGCAATTATATTTTTACTTTATTAACTCAGTGCTACAAATGATTCTATTGCTACTAATTTTCTAGCCATAATTTCAAACACAATAAACCATCCACGCCCCTTCTATTGAAAAACTTGTCGAGGAGGAGAAGGTAGGCAAATATACCAGCAAGTTCCCAAGTGGTTGTCAATACATCACTTGTCACTGTCTTCTTAAATAGCTACAAGTAGGCTAAAATATCCACAAAGTCGTTAGTTAATAACAATGTTAATATTAATTCACCTATCTCTATGCAAAACATATGTTTGTATTACTCAGTTGACGCTGATTCATACGACCCCCAACATAAAGTATCTACGACTATAATTAATTAAGATATTTACTGCCATAATTGATTTTTATAGGCTGACTGATAGATATAACAAATTTTTTTGGTCGCCACGGGTAACAGGACACAAAGCAAAGTTTGTTAATTAATGACGCGTTTATTTGCCAACTATAATCAGTGTTCATTTGTTACAAAAGTATTTTACAACAGTCGAATGTATTGATATTTAGAGAGAATTATATGTCACAAATTTTTGACTGTAGGATGTTGATGTTTAAAGTAACATTTTCTTTACATTATTATAAGAATCAATATGTAGTGTGAATCACAGTGCTTGGTAAAATATGTAATAATTACTCTTTAGTCATGTTAGCTATGTTCCATCTGCAGACATTCCTACGGTGGTTAAAGAACTATAATTACAGGTTCGTTAGACACATTTGTCTTGAGGGCCATGTGCTGCAGCTAAAAGATGTCTGTAATACTGTGCAGATCTTTTCAACGTCAATGCTGGAATATGATGTCAGGTACAGCCAGCAGAAATTTTCAGTTGTAGCATGCAAGTGGTTTAACAACTGCAAAACCTTACAATATTTGAAAACAATAATGGTGCTCACGAAGCTCTTTACTGTTGTCCCTTCCAGAAGTTCACACGTGTTATTATAACTTGAAAAAATTATATCTTATGCTACATATGTGATTTAAAAGTTAGTATTTTCGTAAAAAATTATTACAACTAAAGAAGCAGACCTACTCAAAACATTAATATCCAGCGTAGCCGTATTTTTTGGATGGTATTTAATGATACTGTAATAAGTATTTAAGATTTATTAGCCATTGTTTCGTTAAAATTGTGTTTCAAAGTACGAATGTCAAACAGGAAGGGCTCTGTCTGGTCAGGGCTGTCTTGCGTTTCTCGAGGCGTGGGTACAAGGGAGTGATAATTGCAACACTGACAATAACTTGAAGAGTGTAACTGCTTGTCAATCCGACTCGCTCATTCTGTGTTATGCCCTTACGTCGTTTTCTTACGACACCTTCAGCAGGCATTCCATCATTTTACATCTCCGTCACTTTTAGGAAAGTTGACTGCATGTGTATGTGTGTAAATACGCTGCATTCAACATTGCTTACAGACTGTGATATTAAATTACTTTCGCTAGTTTTACTACTCTACATGGATTCACCTACAGTACTGCAATAATATTTTGTCGGACAGAAAATATAGTGCATGAAAAGCGGTCATGAAACGTATTATGGAGACAAACCTGAGGTGTAGTGACTTTATAAGAGGCCAATATAAGCTGCAAACGTTTTTATATCTTCCTCTGCTTCTGCTATAACAACGGAACAATAACAAAGGAAGAAAATTTCCACAAACCACATGCGAAGTAGGGAAAATAAAAATTGGTAGGTTCTCCCAGTCGTAGTACTTAAAGACGACTTAGGTAAGGTTACAGCAGATAACCACTGTGCAGGGAAATGTGCAGTTTACTGAAAATACACAATTTCTAGGTCCCTAATAGTCATAACAAAGTAAGCATAGTAATATTTTAGACTACACCATGGAAAGTCATAGAAGGATGCTCATAATCGGATATTATACATTAAACTTATAGCATTTGGCTATAGAAAAGAGTATTTGAAGTTTAATGTAATTATTTTTCCTTCATTTCTTAGCTATGATAACCTAATGTACTTAATATTGTTTCAATTTTCTTTTATTATCTATGTATAATATATTTCTCTTTGAATTACTAAGGTTAGTTAATGAATGCTCCTACCTGGTTAGTTAGCTAGTTAAAAATTATAAATTTTTTATTTTGTTAGAACTCACATCCAAAGAAAGTAATTTTATTTTTAATTTATTTTGATTAATTAATTTTTTTTTCTTTTCGTCTCGGTTTAAGTCTATCTCCAACCTAAATACCGCAATGGTAAACTATCGCGAAGGCTAGAGAACAGTCGCGAGCGATGGGGGTTGCCGAGAGGAAGAGTCTTGGTCCAACATCGAAGCCGATATGGCGTGAATTTTTATGTTTGCTACGCTAGTTAGTATCTAGCGCCATCCTAATGATTATGATATTTCTTTGCTGTGACCAAAGACCAAGTTTAAGTCTAGGAAGGACGTGTGGAGTTTGAGAAGAGCCCACGTACCTTAATTATATTTTATTTCTTAGTGCGCAAGATTTTGAAGACACGACGGGACGTTTTGATGACGCCATTTGCAGCAGGACGCTGATTGGTATGACGTCGATCCAACTTTAATTAGTTCCACACACTATACACCCGTTTTTTACTTTTCATCGATTGTAAAAATAAATTTTTTTTTCGATTTTAAATTGTTTTGGGAAGAGACTTATTTAATTTTATTTATTAAGGCTTATCCAGAACCAGTAGTCCTGATTTTTCTAGAGGACTTAAGCCTACCGTGCAGACGCATTTGAGCTTAGCTGAGGAAGTATTAAGAACCCTGAGAGGATATTTAAGTGTTTTAGTGTAGAGGTGAATAATAATTTTGTACTTTGAACTTTAATTTTTCGTCGTGGAGACAGTCATTTAAAGCTTATTTTCGGCACCTAATATCTTGCATTTAATTGCTTCATAATTCATTATGTTACGTTTATTTTAACATTTAATTGATACGAGAATCATTTGAAGCTATATTATTTTATGTTTTAATTAATTTTGATTTGAATTACACAGGAAAGGATGTGTTAGTACTAATTAAATCAGCCTACAGAGTCTATTCTATTAATTTATGTCAGCACTTTTCGATTCAGCATTTTCAAATTTTCTTCAATAAATTTAGTTCTTTTCAGAGGGCTGCTTTATTCCAAGGTTAAATGTTTTTTTTTTTTTTTTTCCCCAGTGTCTTCCAGATAAAGGTAAACAACAACACCTTCACCCTAAAACTGACGCAATAAACTTCGAACTAATATTTTGTCTCCACAAAAACACTACAAATTATATTTTATTTTATTTTCAATCTCATCCTACATGACCCCTTACTACTATACACCTAGACAAACTGCGAATCACATCTAATAAAAGTGTCTCACCATATGTATGAAATATTTAATCATTTCAAAGAAATAGCTTACATGGTAATGACTAATGCACTAAATAAATACTTTAAAGATATTTTAGATTTTCTGATTACAAAGTCCTATAATTGAGTCACGTTTCTTACGGCAAATGTGCTGATACGGAGAGTAGCAAAGATTCTTTCGGCAATGACGTAAACAGGATTCTATTTCTGAGGTTGTCCTCTAATGCTACACTCAAACATAGTACTTGTCAATCCTAATGTATAAGTGCACATATTTTAATATAAAAATACAAATTGGTAGAACATATTTGTTTAATATGATGGTAGATAATATATAATAACCTTAAAAAGTTAAAAATGTACAAGTGGTAAGCCACTTTTTTTTTTTTTTTTTTTTTTTTCATTTATGCTAAAATTCGAGTGTACTCAGGGTCCGAGAACAACTAGCTTTCCCTTTCGACAACACTGCTCTTGAACCTGTGATATATAAATTATCTTTTGATCGAGAAAGGGATTTTTCGCTAGTTCAGTGACAAGCATGTTAGAATAATACACTGTCCTGTATGTACTCTTCTTTTATTGTGTTCCACGACATGTCTACAGTTCTGCAAATACCGTTAAGCAAATGCAACGAAATAAGCTGCACGCCAACATTTTAAACTCTTAGTTGTGTGCTTTTCCTCCATTTCCTTTATTTCGCGAGCTGGAAAGTGTGCCTACTTCACATCTGTTGTTAGCCCCTGCGAGTTAGTTCACCTGCAGAGCACGCCGAACATACCCGAACGGGACTTTGAATTATTCTGGGCTCCACGAGTCCGCTCATTATTTCTGAACAGTACTGTACTTAATGAAAGTTGGTTTCATCTGCTCTACATAAACTGTATGTATGTGTGTGTGTGTTTGTGTGACTTTGGGAATTGAATTGACAATAATAAGCTAATGTAAACTTAAAACTGATCCTTGTCTGTACTAGTTTGTGTATTAAAAAAAGTGCGCAGTGAATACATACATACGTTTATCGACGAGGCGGTCTGTGTGTCTGTGAGTACATGTTAGCGGGTGTGTGTATGTCTGCATGTGTTATTTTGTGTGTGTCTGTGAGTATGTATTAGCGAGAGTGTGTGAACGTGTTAAGCGAATAACTGTGTGTGTATGTTAACGAATGTATCTATAATTTTAGTGAATAACAAAAAATGTAGTATGTCGACAGTAGCAAATAGTTCTTCTTACTGTTGATTACGATATTATTCCACGGCTCAGTAGTTTTAAGATAAAAATTAAAAAGAAAGTTACCAGGTAAATTATGTTCCTTCGAGTTTTGGACACTTTCCAAGGGAATGTAAAAAATGTTCAGTCTTTATAGCCGCTGATGAGGCAATTTAAACTTTCGTTCTCTCCCTCGGGGCTTGCTAGTAGAGAGAGAGATGGAACATTTTCACAGCACGAATAACACAAGAAAAGTTTGATTCTTTTTTTCCGCACTCTGCATTCATGTGAAATCTGGAGGAATATTTTCGCACCCGGGCGGGACAGCAAAGAGCGCTGTTACGAGCAGCCGAGAACATTCCTAGTCGGAAGAGGTTGTCGTTCTGGAAAACAGAAACTTGCCAAACTGTGAGGAGAAAACGTTGTCTTAATTAATCTCGGTGTTTGCTCAAGATGTTTGAATGGAACAATCCTCCACAGATTGTCTACGTTTTAAGTTTTTTTTTTTCATATACAAATATTATAGAGGTACAAACGCTGTGAGGTGATTCCTCATCCAAAATGGGATAGAAAACATTATACGATTGATGTAGTACAGTAACTCATAATGGAGATATCCACCTCTAAAAATCGGCATTTAAAATGGTTTTAACTGAAAATAATACTTCTCTGTGAATGATGATGTCACTTTACTCAGACCTTAAGCTTTTGCACTATGTAGCACTAACATCCTGTACATTGAGAAAATGAGAGTGGAAGGTTTTAATCCTGCCAAGGTATGTGTAATTCTTGAATATTTTTATTATTTTCAAAGAAGAAATTCTCGTACTGAAAGCACAATACACGCTTCCTTCATGGAACATTAATAAGAACTGGTTTTACTAAGTAAAATAGTGATGCTGCATTTGGTTGCAGTAACCCGCGCTACAAGGCTGGTTGTGCAGCTATGTTTTACGTAAAACAACATCTTTCACAGATTTCTCTCCTTATTATCCAGTAGGTTTTATTATTTTCAGTTAAATTGATTTTAAATGTCGATTTTCAAAGGATGGATATCTCCTATAGCAGGTTGTTTTTCGTAAACGCATTTTAAAAACGCGTAGGTTGACAAAAATCACCCCATTAACCCGGGTAGAGTCATATTTCATCTATAGAGTCATTTCAAAATTGATCCGAATATAGTTAGCTTGCATCTAGAAAGTTAATCGAGTTTATTGGTGGCATGAATTCGTCTTAAACTGACCAACCTCTGGTGATCTAGCATCCTGGTAACGTAACCGAGTAACCTAGGAATTTTAAAAGGCTGCTTTTTGTAAAAACATTTTAAAAAATACGTCGGTTTTAGTGCGAAAATTTGTTTTAGTACGGATTTTGATTCTGCACGGTAGCATGTGTGAAGTCCCTGACGGTACATGGGGCTTTCTTTGACTATAAATATCAGCAGAAAATAAAACACAACCTGTTAAAAAAACCAAATCAGAATGGATAACTAATCAAACATAAGATTATATTGTGTCAATTGTATTAACTGTTTCTTTGTAATGGTTACGGCCGTAGTCATGAATTTGATTATGGCTTTGATTATTTTCAATAGTAGCACGACCATAAGTGAGTACTTTCAAGACCATGCTCGGTAGATTTTTTTTACATTGATGCGAAGAATTCGAATGATTTTTAACAGAATGTTTTCAAAATATTCGAGACTGTGTGCAGGCATGCAGTGCAAAAATGTATGTAGGCTTTTTGCAAAATAATGTACAGATCACCTACAAGAATATTTCTATTGATATTAGGCTAATCTCACAACAAAATTTGTGTTGATTTAGATGGAAAAAAAACAGTGTAGTTAATTGCTACAAAAAATTTGGTTATGTTATTTTTAAAGGTTAAATATTCATCGAAACCATCGTAAAACTATTAGACATAAGTTTAAAGCTCCGTTATCGTTTATGTTCGTGTCAGCTAGTTAGTATCACTTCCTTGTTAATACAGCCATATGACTGTAAGAGGTAGATGCGGTGTACATACGTAAAAGTTAATGTATGAGATTACAATTAAATATATTATTACTGTTTACTCTACCATAGCTGATTAGTTTTTCATCCTGAAAAACTTTTAATGGTGAAAAGTTGGTAAACTGTAAGACACCAGTGTACCAATTCTCTTAATATTTATTTTAATCTACTGAGAAGTGCCAAGGTGCCAGTTTTACTTCAAGCATTAAAGTCGTGTGTACTTCTTGAAAAGTGGTCCCATCTTTTTATTTTCATAAAAGTGTGTAAGTGTTAAATTGAAGTTGAGCATGCATGTTCTATCTGAAAGGATTTCTAAAAATGTGGTTACACTAGAACACTAGGGTCTAATTTAGGGCACGAAATTTGAAGTTGCTTTTTACTATTTTTTCGTCCAGTTGACAAAAATAACATAACATATTAGTGTATTTCATTACATATCAGTTTCCAGAAATCACGAACTTAGGTTTAATTAAGATACAATTGCAGGATAGTTTTTAATACTGACCATTTTATTTAGTTACATCATTCTGCAATAAACAAATAGAAGTCAGCAAGATTTCAATAGGCAGGTCACTGCAAAATAGTAAAAGTAACTTGCAATGATGGAAAAAAATAATATTTTCTAGACATTATTGTAACACAAAGCTTATAAAGGAACGAAATGTAAACATACTGTGAGGTAAAATTCAGTTACGTGAAAGTCATCTTCGCCACGTTCCTTCCAACAGTTTCAGTAGAACTTCTTTTTGTGCGACATTACCACCCTAAAACCAAAATTTGAACTGCGCACTCTGCTATGAAACATACTATAGGTCACTACACACATCCTTATCTTAACTTGTCATATTTTCACTCATTGGTAGTACTTTGTCGACAGCACAGTCTGTTCACCCTACTGTAGCTGTACTTATATCTTCGAACAATGTCACCTTGTTTTATTAGCCAATAGTACTCAGTCACAACAAGTATCAGAGAATTACACTCACGGGACAAGCTCGTTAGAAACATGAGCAAAGTTTCTTATGGACTGTTTAAGAGACTCGGTAAGCCGACTTTCTGAAGATGGTCCGAAATTTAAGTTTTTACACTCCATTATTTATTAAATTTTATTTTACAGACACATGCAATTAATGCTGGATTTATTACTATTTAATATAGTCCACATAGATGGTCACATCCTTCAGTTTGGTGAATAGGGTAGAGGGTAGCAATTTATTCAGCACCTGGAAGAACGAGGAAAGTTTTGCATGTTGCAAAGTCAAGCCACGTCATAAATATTCCACCACAGTCACTCAATCTTGGAGAAGAGTAGGGCATGTTGTCTGGTTCGTGTGCCAACTCTCCGTGTTAAGTCTCTCCATAGAGGCGACTTGTAGAGCTGGACCTAAGTGTGGTCCATGGTCGGCCACGACTGTGCGTCCCTCACATGGTGATGTAGCACGTTGCAGCGTGATTGGAGGTTATGGCCGGCTCCGGGAGTCACGTGAGCACCGCGATAGCCAATAAGACGAGGGCGACCACCATCAGAGACGCGCCGTGCTGCCAAGAGGCGGCCCGAACTGTCAACAACCACAGCACACACATCTCACACTCACGTGACTTGCTCAGTTAGAAGAGCGGCAGTAACATTGTTGAGGGAGTCAGTACGAATACTAGAGCGCGGAAAGAGTAATGTGTTCGGCCACGAACTTTTCGCGAAAATAATTTTGTCCCAGTTTGTTTCAGTGCCAGCCTTTAACATCGAGGTATTAGCGCTGATGAAGGGTGACGTGAGGTGAGTATGGAGCAGCGCCAGAATGAAAGGGCGGGAGAAATGGGAGATCCCCGAGAAAACCCGCCGACCAACGGTATCGTCCAGCACGACTCCCACATGCGGGGGTTCGACCCCGCTGGGAACGTGTCTTGGCATTCTACCCGCAAATACAAACATGTGTTGCAGTAACATTATTGTGACTCGTACAGTCAAATGAAAGACTTAACTTCACGAAGACACGCTGCTAATAAACATGAAGCAGAGATGCAGATGCACATGCAAGGCATTGAAACAAACTGGAGCAAAATTCTTTTCGCGGAAAGTTCGTGGTGTTGGTAATATGTTGAGTGTACATGCTCAGTACAATGGAAACAGTTAGTAGAAGGCCGGAGTCTTGAATGTGGCAACACTGCATCGGGGGTCTGCTCCTTGTCACTTCTTGGTCACCCTAGTCTCTGCAACGTGTATAGATGCAGCTTTAGTGGCATGTACACGTCTACACTGACTTGGGCAGCCAATGAGCGACCGGCAGCAGGCCTCCGATGCAGCGTTGCCACATTGAAGACTCCGGCCTTCTACTAAAGACGGGCTTGATTGTATTCAGAGAGGTGATATTGAAACTGGCTGGAATGTGTACATGGAGGTAATAAGAAAAGTGTAGTATGAATA
This sequence comes from Medauroidea extradentata, assembly GCA_003012365.1. Taxonomy (NCBI): domain Eukaryota; kingdom Metazoa; phylum Arthropoda; class Insecta; order Phasmatodea; family Phasmatidae; genus Medauroidea; species Medauroidea extradentata. The sequence goes on from PNEQ01079215.1 coordinate 32,154, forward strand.
AATGTGAACACAGAGGTACAAGGAAGTCAGCTGAATTCTGGTGTATGTTTAGTTATACTATGTGGAATGTGTGTATTATGATAAAATAACATGGACGTAATAGGAATACAGTTTCGTACCGAATTGTTTTCAAAGGGGACATTAAACATATAATTGGGAGAAAAAATACACACATGTATCGGGGAAACAGAGCCAACGATTCGCCGAACTTTATAGTCAGCATTTTCAGGGTCTCGAAAGGGACTTAAATCTCTCAGTTAGACGAGGTCCTTATAAGTTCTCAGGTATCTTGCTTGTGGTTAGTTGTTCAGATGGCCAGCGGGGAAGCGGTAGGTCTTCCGTTTGACTCATTGTTTTGTAACTCTGAATGAGTGAACATGGTGATAAGCATCAAGCATCATGAATGTTGACTGGATTTGTTTGTATGGACATACTCCATTGCGACGGTCATTTATTTCGCAATGGAGTATGTCCATACAAACAAATCCAGTCATGCACCCCCATTGCACAGTTCTTTCAAAGATCATATCATGAATGTTGATTGAGGTAGTTGCATGGCCTGTGGGATCTTTTGTTCTTTCCTCACCTTCAAGGTCACTGTGGACAAGCAAGAGGCCGGGGTGGTATTGTCACTAGAGCACTAGGTGTAAGTCTACACCATAATGTCATTGTTGGCATGCGAGATGTGGCTAGTGTATCCTGCACGATGAGTACATATTACCCACAGTTTCGACTTTGGGCATGATATATTGCTATTGATAGTACTATATTTCGCAGACTGATTGATATAGTCAGTCTCATGTAAGTGTTCCGTATTTTGACAGTTCACATCTGAGAGATGTATCTGTACACAGGCTTGTGGAGACCGTGCTGTCCCAGGAAGCCAGGTAGGCTTAAAGCTCCAAACAATGGACCTGTCCGACACTTTTCTCAGTGCAGTAAGCCCAGAGTGAGATCAGCTTTAATCACAAGATGTATACATATGTCACTAATGTACAAAGTCACTTCAACAACAGTCGTTTTTGATGGCTACGAAGCTAGAAGTGCAGCTTAGGGCGAAGAGCAGAAACAAGATGAAATTAATAAGGGTGCTAGTAATTTCTAAATGCTATTTAATGCAGAAGTAGATGTTGAAATATGCATAGTTTCTGTTGCACTTGTATAGGAAGAGGAAAAGAGACACACATGTGTTGCTTGGACATGTACTTACGTATGAGTTATGTACTCAATGTTGATTGCACAAGGAAAGAAGTGAGGGAACACAGATCAAATTTGTTAAGACTGTTGTTGGCACCTTCAGAGGCAAATTTAACAGAATTGCGGACACCCAAGCAGAAATATGTGACGTGATTAAATATATTCCTGCAGCAAAATTGCAATATTGCTGCTACTGTTGTACATGCTTACAGTGAAATATAAGTCGCAGAGACGTATTGTACTGCGTGGTTCGTGGTAAAGTTGTAAGTGCAAAGCACTCTTTGGTGAAAATGTGTTAAGGTCTTGCCTTAGTTTTTGAAAAGAAAAATGGGAGTTTTGAAAACTATTATAACTAGGGACGGGAATTTTTGGCGAAAAAGATTTTTTCCCCACTTTGTTTCAGTGCCTTACGTGCACACCTGCAGTTCAACTTCAAGGTTATTTACAGAGTGTTTTTGTGCAGAGTCGTTATTCATTTGACTGGGCCAATCAGTACACGGATAACTGCCACACATCACGTCTATGATTTTCTGGTTTAAGGGGCCCGCCTCGTGGCACATGTGTTTGTGTGAGTGAGGTATGGTGCTAAGGGCGACGTCGTATGGGCCATACAACGGTGCGTCGCCTCTACGCTTAAGGCGTGCAGTCTTCGCGAAAAAAAATTTCCTATGGGACTTTAATAGGTGACCCTATTGTTTTATTTACGAAATCACTTTACTTAAGTCCAATGCACTACCCTTAAGTGGTTTCACATGTATTCGGCTAGTATATTTTCCGCTATAGCAGCCTGAAAATCCCGTTTTGACCCATTTTACGTGCCTTAAAAGGGGATTTCTAACACGTGTGTTGTCTTGAAAGTACTTAAGGGTAGGTAGTCGTCTGAAATGTGTGTTCTTTTCGTAGACAAACGGCATGAACACACGTGTATTAGTTTCCGTGCAAAACTTGTTCTTCAAACACGCTGCAGTGTGATTTTATGGCAAAGAGGCGGGCCCCTTAACCTCCAGACGTTTTATGTTAAGGCATCCAATCACTGGCCACATAGCAGAGCTGCAGGTGCGCGCGTAAGGCACTGAAACAAAGTGCTGCAAAAATATTTTCTCAAAATGTCCTATTTCTAATTATAGAAACCTTACGGTATCCTCATTAGCGTAGAGTACTGTAAGGTAATGTTGAATGTGGTGATGGTAAGGCGTAGATGGAGGTATAGCCTAGCTCAGTCGTGTCAAATAGGGCATACAGTAGACATACTGTACTACAAGCGCTGTGCCTACAGGTACACCAGGGAACCAACATGGTCGTGCACTAGTATTGTGCGTCTAAAACCACACCAACAGTCTGTAGTCAAGTGCGAAGTGCTTCTCGCCAGTTGAAATTCCGAGTCCAATATTCAGTCTTTCCCATAGCTACCTGTTTACCATTCTACCGTAGTTTCCGAATATTTCATGACATTTTGCTCGGAAACTATGGACTCAAGACCTATTTACCATAGAGTGTGTCTACTTAGTTTGAACCATAGAATCATAAGGTACAATACTTACCCGCGAGATGTATGACACTCAGTATATAGGTTGCCTATCTTAGCTGTTGAGTATGTCCAACCACAGCTGAGCATACAGGAAATATTAGAACCACTGTTTTTTTTTGTGTGAAAAGAATCTTGAACCAGCTTGTTTCAATGCCCTACATCTACATCTGCAGTTCCGTCCCGTAATTATTGGCAGGGTGTCTTTGTACATAGGCGTCGCTCATTTGACTGTGCCAATCAGAACAACGCTATTAAAGGTGCTTATGAAAATTAACGACGGTGGTAGGTCAACCTTTATTTCAAGTTTAAGGTGTGCAAAATTTAACCCGAGTAAAATGTACCCGTGTTCCAAAGTTCAACTGACGTCTCTATCAATGTAGTACCAGAGCTAATATTAAATTTAAATATAAATAAAATGCTTTGGAATAAATACACTGCTGACGTAGAATGTAGCAAAATATTTATCTTGTAGACATTTGTAAGTCATGTGACTGTGATGACCTAACCCACTCCAGCGAGTGAATTTAAGTAAGCGCCTTTAAACACCACATTTCTGTGATTTGCGGGTATAACCCTGAGATGAATAGAGTTAAAAACATCCAATCACTGGACAAGAAGCAGAGCTGCAGTTCTGTTCGTAAGACATTGAAACAAGTTGGCACAGAAGACAGTCCATTTACACACAGTGGTTGTAGGTACGTATAGTCTGTCTCATGTCAGTGAGCAGTTCAGTTCCAAAACTCTCCTTGTCCATCACCAAGGCAAAATTAGTTCTGAACAGTTTTGTGTAGTTTTTAAAAGTGTGCTTAAGTTGATTTGATGATAGTTTCCAAAACTCGCCTTATTCAATAACAGACACACTTTGAAAAACCGATTTGGCCATGTCACAAATGGGCTTACAAATCAGTGTTTCGCGATTTGCTCAGTTTTAATGAAAGTAAACAAGGGGAGTTTTGGAACTAGACTTCTCAAGTATTCCATAATTTGACAGTTCGGTCTAAGAAATGTGTCTGTAAACAAGACTGTAAAGACTGTGCTTTTCCAGGAAGCCAGGCGTGTTTAAAGCTCCAAACAATGGAACTGCTGGACACATTTCTCAGAAGAGAAATGTCAGAATACGGAAAAGTTACAGAAGACAGAGTGTGAGTATACTCACCAAGCAGTAGAGCCTCCCTGTGAAGTGTGCGTGGTATGTCGGGGGCGGGGGGCAGGAGACTGGCCACACAACGCAGGCTCAGTACACCAGCACTCAGTTCTCCTGGTGCAGGTCTGAAGTGCAGTCCTAGTGAGGAAGATACCAGTCCATGGTGGTGCTTCACGTCTGGGTACCTCACCAGCTGGCCAGCATCCTCCACCTGACAACCAACAACCACACATAACATGATGGTGCTTCACGGAGAGCAGTTTGAAGAGTACGATTCACTAGTGAATTCAGCTATTTAATACCCAAAAAAATGTTGTTTTTGACGCCACACGGAGTTTTATGTTGTATGGCACTAGAAAGTACTTAAAACTGTGGTAATATATGCATACATTATATATATATATATATATATATATATATATATATATATATATATACTATGAAAACTTTAAATTTTATTTCATGTTTCTGGGGTACATAATATAAACTGGAATGTGAACATTGACCAGAACTCAACCGTACACTGACGCACGTTACTTCTTTGAAGTTTGGATGAAAAATGTGAGGAGCAGTCTTCGACTGCCATGATTTGTGAAGTACCGGATCAAACACGCTCTTTTCAGACTAACGTAGCGTTCATAAAAAAAAGTAATAATGCAGGACATTACAGATAACGCAATGTTCGACTTGTAAAAGCTTGTCGTGGCACAGCACTATTGTCGTCCGCACATTGTTGCCATTCAAACAACATCCGCAGCTATACAATTCTGTCGTTTGCTACGCGCGCCCTTAATTTTTATCAGTGTCAACTCAAGTGTTAACACAAAGAGAGGTTTATAAGCAGCCGAAATAAAAGGCTGCCGTGAAAAAAGCAAAGTACGAAACTCTTCAGCAGACGATGAGAGAATAATAATTCTCTTTTTGATGCATTTCAGTAATTTCACTTGGTTCAAATATAATACCAGCCCTGACGTGCGCTGGAAGGGAGGGGGGGGGGGAAGCAAGGCTTTCAAAAGCTTCGCAGAGAAACGGAATGCTTCGTCATTTCGTGCCGCGCCTGATTAATGCTCTCGATTCATTCGTGGATTAATGTCGCGGGTGTTCGTGCATTTCCGGAACACTTCGGGAGCGACGAACCGCGCAGTTGCACCATCTCTCCACAGGTAAGGTTAATTCTACTACAGGCTAGAAATAAAATACGTTTTCTATGGGAGATCTTGACACAGGGAACATTTCCGCCACTAGTTTCGCTTCAATCGCTATTGTACCAGACAAATACGAAACCGCTGTAAAATGAAATTTAAATAAACTTGGAAATTATAGGAGTAATTTAATTTTTTTTTAAAGTGGAAAAAATACAATTTCGCGTTTTAAATTATCAACTTAATGTAACTCAAAATTCAGAAAAGCTCTGTGATTGGTCAGTTTGGTGCACTACAGATACCAGCGCTCAAGCGGCAGAAATTTCCCCTCTGACAAACTTATAACATTGGTTTTTCTAACCTGTAGTTGAATTAACATTAGCCGAAGATAGGGAATTGTGTACTTTAGCAAGAATGGGGGTAAATTTTTTTTCCAACAAAAAACTTGAAGGACATCGCATGTCATGGGCTGCAGTATGGAGCCGTTAAATTTGGTCACACATATAGCTAGACCGTCAACATTGGTCTTGCACTCCTTGAGTACCAGCCGTATGCACACGACATGCTGCCACACACTGAAAATTTGGATTGCTTCTACTAATAAATAAATAACATTGATACTAACTTAGTTGTAGCAAATAAATTAGTGTTAAATTAACGATCGTATTGTAGAAGATAGTTATTAATTTCGACAGTAATATTTTGTGGTGTATTTCTTTAATATTAACATATATTTGATTGGTTGTACAAAATTTTTCGCTACAATCTATAGCTTTTTAATGATGCAAGCGTGATATTTTTATTTTTAAATATTTATTTCTGTTAAAAATGCGAACGCTGGTTTGCTTGTACTGTATACTGTACTGTTGTATTTATTTATGTCAACCACATATTTAATTTACTGTAGACCTACGTATTTGATAAATTTGACCACTTTTGGTGCTTGCAACAAAGAACCTATTTGTTTGGTAAGTACGCACGTGTTTCCAGTTACGGCATAAACTATAACTATCGAACAAAAGAAAGAATGCCTCTGCACACTGGTGGTTAACTTATTTAGATTTATGTAATGAATGTGTAGAGTATTAAGTTTTATGTCTTGTTGTAGCTAAATTAAAGAATATAGCTTAGGTAAAACGATTACAAATATTCTGACGTGTACACACGAGTTTTAATTCTAATTTTTTATTACAAACAAGTGTATTTTGTCACATGTTTTGTGTAAAATCCTCTAAAAA
>PNEQ01079215.1:38502-50541 GCA_003012365.1 Medauroidea extradentata
GAGTGAGTGAGGGAGTGAGTGAGTGAGTGAGTGAGGGAGTGAGTGAGTGAGTGAGTGAGTGAGTGAGTGAGTGAGAAATTTTGATCAGCGCTCAACATTGAGGTCTTAGCGCTGGTGAGGGGGTGACATGAGGCGAGTATGGAGCGGCGCTGGAATGAAGGGGTGGGGAAAGCGGAAGATGTCCGAGAAAACACGCCGACCAGCGGCATCTTTCGGCACGATTCCCACATGCGAAAACCCGTGGACCGACCCCGCTGGGAATCGACACAAAATCACGGAAATTGTTAAGTTGTGAGCAAGTTGAGTTGGAGGGGGGGGGTAAAGTGTGCGATTAGCTGAATGGTGCAAGCTCGAATCAAAGCGTAACGTTAAATATAATTAATTACGAGTAATAATTGTTTATGTAATAGTTGCTGAACAAATAAGTTGATTTGTATGATCAGAACATTTAATAATTCAAATCTTATAAACACTGGGATGGTCTTTACAACTCACCACGTGTGTTTGATTTAATAATATCTGTATGTTGTTATCAACAACGTTAGTTTGTTTAAACAAACATATTTCAAGCAAACAATTTGGTTGTGACAAACAGTCTATTTGGTTGCCAGTATTGAAGTATAGTCTATTATTGGGTTGTTTTAAACAAATAATGTTTAATTTTACAATAGGTATTCCTCAGTGTAGTGAATATAAATAGTTTCACACAAGACATTGCAGCACAGGGCTCGTCACTCGATCCACTTCTTCACGTTTGTTATTTGCCAAGAAGACTTTAAGGTGCCTACCTGCTCGCCTTGTAACCAGCGTTGCAGCGTGCTAGCAGAACGATTTTACCTAAGAAACTACTAAACGTATTTCTAATGTGTGCATTTACGAAAAGAACGAACACTTCAAACGTCATCGGAACAGTAATTTCAAAACATAACGATTGATAGATACGCCATTTCAGAGCACCTCAAAATTGCTAAAAAAGACTTATTAAATCTATTATATCTAAACAACTACTGAAGAGATTCTTGTGAAACTGCAATAGAGAGGTTTATTGGACTTTACTTAAAATTTTCCACCAATAAAATGATGGGGTCACACTGAAAGTGTCAGTCAGACGAGTGTTCTACGATACCACTGCACGTTGTGTCAGTGTCTTGCAGTAGAGGCGATACCGCACCAGATGAGCCGGTCAACATCGCCCTTGGTGCCGTGCCTCGCTCGCACTAACACACGACCAGTAGGCGGGCGCCTTAAGGCGTGTTTCATAAACCGTGATCCAATTGGTAGATGAACTGAAATGCGCTGATGACATAAACATAACTTGTGCTGAAATTTATTCGCGAACGTTTGCTGTGCTGATGGACAGTCAAATTTTCGCAAAAGATTTCAGCTCATTATAGGTTTACATAACCTATGTACACATCTGCACCTTTTCTTTAGCAGTTCTTGCCATGTGTCTTTGAGCTACTGTTGGTTATTTTAATGGATCAACCAGAATTACATCACACCGACAATGAACGGATGTTAGAGGTCACGAATTTTCGCTAAAAGAATTCTGCAACAGTTTGTTTCAGTGTCTTACGTGCACATCTGCAGTTCAGCTTCGTGGTCAGTGATTGGATATTTTAACTCTCACGAGCCTTGGTATTCTACCGGGCAAACACAGACTTGTGGTGTTGCAGGAACGTTATTGTAATTGGCTCAGTCAAATAAAATACGGTTCTTCACATAGACTTGCTGCCAATAACCACGAAGCAGAATTACAAATGTGCACGTAAGGCACTGAATGAAACAAACTGGGGCAAAATTCTTTTCGCTAAGAACAAGGGGACCTAATTATTGCACAGGCTGTGCCCACAGGAACAAAGTAACTGCGACACGACACGTCTATAATTGGCGGTTGGAAATATATATGGAAAATAAGAAACTTGATCTAAATTATAATGTTAAAGTAAAATTAGATAAAATTAAAACAATGCCAAATAAAAATAAAGAAAGACTGGTGTTAGATGTTTAATTTTTTATTATAAATTTGTTTAATTTTTCTAGTTTTTGTTTCTAATTTAACTGCTTTAAATTTTTCTGGAATAATTATATTTTATTTTTAAAATAGCTTAATATTATTGCTGGATAAGTTTTATTTATTCCAACCATGTTTTCTATGTATATAATATTATTATAATATATATAATTATATATTATATAATATATATGATATATAATATATATAATATTATTATAAAATATATATTTAATATATGTTTCGCTTTCCCCGCCAGTATCCAAACCATCTTCTTCCGTGTGATATTTGCTAACTGCCTTAAAAATCCTGTTTATATATTTCTCTCTTCTAATTTTATTTAAAATATGTAATTGCTACAAACATATCATTTTCTTTGCCGTAAACTGTAATTTTTGTATAGCCGTCTTTTGGAAAAATTATGTCTAGGTATTCTATTTGACATTCATTGTCCAATAAACTGTTTAATCGCTCTCTTGTTTCTTGGTATTATCTTCTGTTTCTATACTCCGTTTCATATAAGTTTGGATAAATTTTACAGCAACTTATGGGCAATAATTTTTTAGTATTTTGTGTTTTGTTGCACAATATAAGACAATTTTAGCTCTAAAATGAACCTGAAATCTCTATGTCAGCATTTGTACTGCAAAGTTTGTCTTGTGTAGTGACACAAACAACGAAATATTACGAATTATTGTCCATAAGTTGTTTTCAGATTCATCCAAACTTATAAGAAAATTAGCATAACATATATTTCTATAATATTGGCAGTTGAATCTTATTACAATTTATAAAATAGGAAAAAATAGTAAAATCTTGTTTTTTCAACAATTTGTTCGAAAATTTTTATATTTAAAATTGACACAAAACTGTAAACTGTAAGGCATATGTCTCGATTTAAATTACACCATAAACCAAGTATTTTTAAAAATATTATGTACTTCGTCATTTTTCTTTAATTTTTGTATAAATTAAATATTTATAATAATTAGAATTGTATTTCTTTTTCTCGTTTCAAAGATTAAAAAAAGAACATTATTTTCATTTTCTCATTGCGAAGACTTAAAAAAAATTAAAATATAATTCCTTTTTTCTCGTTGCAAATACTTAAAAAATTTAATATTAATCTTTTTTTCTTGTTGCAAAGATTTAAAAAAAGAATACTGTTTATTTTTCTTCGTTGCAAACATTTAAACTAATATAACCTAAAATTATCTCAAATAAGTGGGTAAATTAATTAATCCTAAAGATTTACTGTAGTTTCCTGGGAAGAAGATGTAGAAGATATTGTAACCAAAGAAATGACAGAAACGGAATGGTTTCTGTTATTATTTAGCTATTTATGATTAAATATTTACCATACTTATTGCGCTGAAAACGGAGACTTAATTCGTCTGTTGTATATGTTTGGGAATTATTATATTATAAAATATATAGAAAGCTTGGTTGGAATAAATAAAAGTATTCAGAAATAATATTAAGCTATTTTTAAGAAAATAATATAATTATTTGAGAAAAATTTTAAACTTTTAAAATAGAAACATTAACAGGAAAACTGAACAAATCTACTATACAAAAAGTAAATAACAATCACCAGCCTTTCTTTGTTTTTATTTGGTGTTGTTTTAATTTAATCGAATTTAATTTTAATCATATAACTTAGATCAATTTTCTTATTTTCCATATATTTTTTCCAACTAATAATTAGAACGAATACATCTTGTATATTTTCGAATTTGTTTCCGAAAAGTTTTAACAGAAATATTGGAAAAACTTAAATCCAGCCCTTCTTCTAAATGTTCTAATCTTTCATTATCTGTTAATTTTAGATTCCCATAAATATCTCCAATTTTTATCTTTTCAATGGATACTTTATCTATCAATATATATATATATATATATATATATATATATATATATATATATATATATATATATCGAATATCTCTATCTTAAAAATTTTGTGTTGTTTTTAAGTAAAGCATTTATTTTTTAGAAAGAATGCCCGTTAAAAGTGGAAAATCCATTTGTTTTAATTTTAATAATTGTTTTTTCTTTATAATAGTAAAGCATTTTTAATTCTTGTCTTAGAGTAGCATAAAGAATATAAATTAATCCTTTTTAAATAATAATTTCTGTTCTTTTTCTTAGTAGAATGTAAGTATGCCTTGTTAATTGGTATATTTTCTTTAATACTACATGGAAAAACTTTACTGTTAATAGTTGTTCTTTTTCTAGACACAAATGAAATGATATTATTTGTTCTTTTTAGGCCTAATTCTTCCAAATTTATATTTTCTGGGATAGTAGGAAATAAACTGGGATTTAGAAAAATATATTTCACCAGATTTCATAATACAAGATTATTTTACAGAAATTATATTTTCTGTTTCGTCGAAAATTTCTATATAGTTAACAGGCAACAAATTAAAACTAAAAGCAGATAAAACAAATTTAATTAATTTTCTCTTTCTTATTCATTTTCTGTTTCAATTTATATTTGTATTCCCGTTAATTTTTCAGTACTTTTATAGCCTCAATAAAAATATTGTAATGCATTTTCATAAACAAAGCAACAACTATTTTGTTAGGAATTTGTTAATTTTTCCCACATTTTAGAGAGTGGAGCAGAATAAAAAGAAGATTTATCGAAATATTTTAAATCATTATTTGTTACTAATTTTTAACAATCTGTCAATGGGTGATTTTCTTATCCTTCTTCGAAATTTTCGTTTGCGTAGTTACAAATTATTTCTTCTAATCGAGTAATTCCATTATTATTTTTATGTAAAACGGAATAAATGTTTCTTTCAATTTTTTATCGGGACGAATTAGAAAATGTATAGTATGGTTACAGAGTTGTTTATTTACAGAGTTGTTTACTCTAAATTTTTACTCTAGAATTATAAATCATCTAGGTTAAACAATCTTTTCCGACAGAATTATTATTATTTACTATTACATTAAAATTTTATTTTTTCTCCTTTTATACGAAAAATTAATTATTTGTTAAATATTTACTCATTTCTTCTTTGTTAAAAATGCCAACCAAATCTTGTGTTATGTCTAATTCTAATAAATAATAATGTTCTGTGGCTAATTCTTTTAAAATCTCTGGTAATTCTTTTAATAATATACCTAATTTTGCATCGGGTAATTCAATTTTATAAAGAATAGCGATACGATTTTTACATTTTGTTTTATAATTTTATGTATTCGCAAATAATTTAACCACTTAAATTGTTTTAACAATATAATCTTATATATAAGGAATTTTTGCTTTAATGCCGTGTCTTGTTAACCTGAATTTAGAAAATCTGGATCTTAAAATACTATTACAACTGCCACAATCCCTTTTTACGATAAATTTACTATTTTTCATTTCTCCTTTGCAATCTATAAAATCAAATATTTAAACAACCATATTATTATCGCAAAATTGTGCTGTAATTGGTTTGAATTCGTTTAATTTTTTCTAGTCTCCATTTGTATAAATTATAGCGTCAGTATGTGTAGCAAGATTATTTTTGCTTTAACAATAATCCAATCTTTCGTTAGTTGGTTTTATTTTATTTCCAATAAATTCCGTTTTAGAATACTTTTTGTTGGTGGTGGAAATTTTATTTTATACTTCCATTTATTACAAAAGAAAATTCCATTAAATTTATAAAATTAGTAGTTGGGAAAAATTATTACAAAACAATCCAACCCAAAATAATAGACAGAAAAATCTTTTTACTGTTACGAGAGAGAGAACAATTTTTAGAAATCTTTTTGAGACAGAAAATTTTTTTTAGAAATCTGTTTGCTGTTAAGAGACAGATAAAATTTATAGAAATATTTTTACTGTTAAGGAACAGAAGACATTTTCAGAAATGTTTTTACTGTTAAGAGACAGATAAATTTTTGTAGAAATTTTTTGCTGTTAAGAGATAGATAAAATTTTCAGAAACCTTTTTACTGTTAAAAGAAAGATTTAATAAAAGCAGTTCATAATATCTCTAAGCATTAAATAAATAAAAATTTAGGTAATTAAAGGGTAGTTGAAACGGGGTAGTTAATAGTATAACTATATGATAATTTTACCTACATGAAAATTTATTTACTTATACAGAGAGGCAAAAAATACCCAGAGACAAACAATGGAAGCAACCCTAAATGGATCAAAAGAAAAAAATAGTACATACAAACATTTCTGAAATTACAATAGGCAAACGATATTTAATAAATTAAAGCTGAACTATTCGACACAAAATTTGACGTCGAATTTTATTACAAATAGCAAGTACGCAAGTATTTTTACCTACCAGATATGTTCAAATATTAAAAAATAAAGTTTTAGATGATGTTAATTGCTAATCTATAAATATTATATATGAAGGAGTGAAACAAATGTGATCCTGGTAAGAAATTTCATTCAATTATGTTTGAAGAAACATATATGTTATTAAATTAATGTTTACTTTTTAAATTGAATTTTTATAGTATTAATTTTATATCGTTTACAGTAATTTACAATTCTTAGATTTCAACTATGTGCTTTTTCCCTTTTAACTGTGATTTTGTAAAAATGTCTTCATAAGAAATTGTGAACAAATATCCTTAATATTTCAATGATTCCAGGGAATTAGTTTTTTGTTTACTTTAAACACTAAAATGGGTCACTGCGTTCGAACGTACAAATATAATCTACTTTGAGAAATATCTACACCTACTGTTTTTCGTAAAAATAATTTCGCACCAACTTGTTATCTTGTATTACGTGCACGGCTGTAGCTCTGGTACGTGGTCAGAGATGGGATATTTATAACTCTCAGCGTCTTAGAGTTCTTATTCTGATTGTCACAGTCAAGTAAGTGACGCCTCTGCAACAAAAAAAAAACACTGTCAATAACCACGAAGCTGAGCTGCAGATGTGCACATAAGACAATAGAACAAGGTGCTGCATTTTTTTTTTTTTTTTCACAAAATATCACAGGCTCTAGGAACGTTTGATTAAAAACTTTCTTGCCAGTATTAAAATAAATTTTTTTTCTCTTCAGAATTAAATTCGCACGGAACTACTTTTGTGTAGAGTTGGGTTGTCGCGTGTGTCGCATCCAGAAAGTTGGTCACCCCTAGGCCGGTGCCTAGTATGCTTGGTTACATACCCGCCCCAGCGAGCAAAGATTCCCGCCGACCCATATTTACTCTAGGACATTTAGCAGAGACCGTATGATTTTTTTGTTTGAAAGTCCATATCAAAGTTCAGTGCACGTTTCTGAGTTTCACATACATCCGGTTGATTCATATTGCAGTAGGGCAGTCTGGAAATGTAGGAATTAGCTATGTTGGAGTGCCTAGAAACAGTGTATTTAATGAGCATGGTGTCTAAACAATGGCGTTCAGTTCTTGTCCAAAGTGTATTTTCTTTTCGTAAATTGGGATGCCACTTCACATAGGAACGCTGCCAATAACCATGAAACAGACCTGCAAATGTGCACGTAAGGCACTGAAGCAAACTGGGGTAAAATTCTTTTCACGAATAGTTAATGGCCCTACATATTGTGCTCTGGTCTATACATCGCAGTGAATAACGTAGCTAGCAATGGCGTGTGTGCACAAACCAATACATTCATATAATTTTCCATGCACCGTGTAAGCATCTAGGTGCTCTAGGCCTTTCAGTATCAGCGCCCCTGCAGCCTCTCTTTTATATCCTTCCTGATTAGCTCGCACCCTTTTCCTTGTGTACAACACCACATTATTTACAATTACTCTGCTCTGTACTCTCGCTGTGTATAGTAACAGTAATAGTAATGACAAAGTCTAATGTATTTATTTGAAAATTACGTTTAGTACCAGTAACGGTAATAATAAAATATTAACATTAAACACTGGTGTACATTTTCTCCTCGTCAAATGTGCGTCGCTGTGGAAGTTACGTCCTAGGCCGGGACCTAGTGGGCCTAGTGGTAAATCCAGCCCTGCTTCCACTGGGACAAATATCTCTGGTGCATCACAACTACATACATGGCGACTTCTTACTGAGCGGTATAGGATCTAGAGAGATGGTGTGAGGATAGCGCGCTCACCTGCTGGTCGTTGATGTACCAGTGCAGGACGGATGCTGGGTACGACCTGCCAGATGTGCAGTTCAGACTGATCTCTTCTCCCATCTGGTACTGTCTCTTCTCTCCGGAGATGTGAGGTCCATCCTTGGGCACGTCTGCAACAAGGACCTTCGTCAGCCGTCCTGCCAGCTCGCGTGCTTGGTGGCAACAACATTTCTGCACCATTTGGCTTGTGGTTAGATGTCTTAACTGTATCTTGTTTTGGGGTTCTACCAGCAAATCAAAGACGTATAGTATCACAATAACCTTACTGTGATTGGTACTGTCAAACATAAGACGTGCCGGAACAGAAACACTCTACCAATAACCATGAATCAGATCTGTCGATGTGCATGTGAGATACTAAAACTAAATGGTACAAAAATCTTTTCGTGACAAACTAGTAGCTCTAGTTATTATATTAGTCCACTTACAAAGGTGCTTTAAAATTAATTCATGGTATAGACCTAATAAAATTGGCCAAACATTCTCTAGGCATCTAAAACACGTGAACAGTTACAGAATGACGCGAAGCAGATGAAAGCTGCTCGCCCACAATTATGGCGGACAAAACATGCCTTCTCTCAGGAACGCAAAGGCTTTTGTCCTTAATAGTTTTAATTGTATAGTTCTAGAACGTACAATGTCAAGTCCGATCGAGTGCACTATACAACGCACTAATAATGATTTGCTTGTTTTGTGTTTTTCTTGGTTTTGAATATGCTTGGACAAGAGGTCGTTTGGAGACTCATTGCTGATTGGTAGAAGCGGGTTCGGGTTCATGTAAGCTTGCTTCCAAGAATATCTGTGTACTTGAGCAAGTGGCAGCTTGTCATTGGCTGTTCCCTGACACAGTGATATCACGTGATTGGGCTCGCATTTAGTTCCTTCTTTACTGTAAGCTCAGCTCCTTCCAGGGACTGTCGGTTAGGTCAAAGGCCAATCGCGGAGTGAAGCAAGCTAAGTTACAGTTGTTTGAATTCTAACGTGTGCCCGAAAGAAAAAAAAGCTAATTCTTCAGGTCTCTATTCATTTGTTCTACAATGACTTCCAAGACGACACCGCATTAGTAATGATTAGAGACCCGTGTTTTTCGCGAAAAGAATTTTGCCCCACTTTGTTTCTGTGTATTACGTGAACATCTGCAGCTTTGCTTCATGGTTATTGGCAGCGTGTATATGTGAAGAGCCGTATCTTATTTGACTGAGCCAATTACAACAACGTTCCTGCAACACCACACGTCTGTGATTTGCCGGTAGAATCCCAAGACTCGTGATAGTTAAAATATCCTATCACTGACCACAAAGCAGAACTGCAGATGTCCACGTAAAGCACCGAAACAAACTGGGGCAAAATTCTTTTCGCGAAAATCAGGTGTCCCTAGTAATGATCTATCTATCAGGCAGCAGTGATTTTTGGCACGAGGTAGGGCTTAACATCAACGTCGAGGACATAAGAAGTGGTATATTACCAAATACACTGTAGAATAATACCGGACACCGAGGAAGTATTTTGGTAAAAATGAATAATTCAACCAACGCACATCATAGACTGTTTACATTGTGGGAAAGGTGTCGTAAGTCTGTTGATCGGCTGACTTTCTATTTTAAAACTTATGTAATATATCGTCGTTATATGTAATTGCCAGTTTCGTTATGGAATATAAAATAGGTCTGAGTTACTCAAGTGTCGCACTATATGTGTAATCAGCTTGAAATAATATAGGTTGTGATTGAGACTTATTCGTGTAATTTATCATCGCCAGTGCCATAGTGAAATTCGCATAATTGGAAATGGTTTAGCATACACCCAACAAAATTGGTTCCAATATGAATACTTTTACTCTGCATTATTCGCAACAAAATTGCAACTTCTACGCTACTATGCGATACACAATTCGAAATGAACTTTTTTTCATTAAAAAACCGTTCACAACAGAGAAGAAACACAATGCGGTTATTCGAGTATTAAATCATTGCCAACATCGTAAACTGTCATACTCATTTCTCGACAAGCTGTCTCGGTAGCGCTTATGCGCATATCGCAATATTTTGCAATGCTGAAGGATAGGCCATGTCCAATATTGTTATGTAGTTTATTTGGTATGACTGGATACGCAGGATACTAACTTGTTGCAAAGTCTTACGTGCACATCTGCAGCTATGCTTAGTGACTATTTGCAGATGATTGTCTGTGCAAAGACGTCTCTCATTTGACTGTGCCAATAAGAACAAAGTTACTCTGACGCTACGCGTGATATGCAGCCAGAATCCCAAGACGCTAAGAGATGAAAACATCCCATCAATGACCTTGAAGCAGAGCTGCAGATATGTACATAAGACATTCAAACAAGTCAATGCAAAATTGTTTTCACAAAAAATATGTGGCTCTAGCTATTAGGTTCCTAATTTTTTGCCAAACATATTGTTTAAATAGTTTATCTGGTGGACAGAAGAATCGCAATGCAGGGCAGTTTTGGCAGAGTAGTTTAGAGGTTAGGTAGTTTGGCGAGTGAAGCTACTGGATCTATAAGCATTGGGTTAAGAGGCCATTGTACATAATTGGACGTTAATAGTATCAGATTTAAATTGTAGGTTTCTCGAAGCCAATTTGCACAAATTAAAAGTAGCAGTCATAGACAATATGTTTTGTCAACTTTTTCAGCAAAAATTTTCTTGAGTTACATATTCCTGAAGAACAATCTCTGACGCAAAAATTCCGTTGACTTAATCGTGGTGTATGATATCACGCTTAACTAATGCATCATTCTGGGTAAATGTGTTTTCTCATATAGTTGGCTAATATGATTATACTGGATGGTTGTTTTGTAGTTTTTCCATATTGACTTTCAAAAACTTGTATATATATGAATTGGTTTTCAGCGTTTATTTATCTACCACATACTCTTAAGAACTCTGCTTACCAATCGTGCAGTCATAGAGATTAAATGGGAAATAAATTCCAAAAGAAATGTTCTATTAATTATTCAATTTCATAGATAGATCTATCAATCAAAATGTATTCCATGAGAAATTACCGGAAGAAAATTATTGTTTGAGGAATGTTGACATTTATTTAAATTTACCTATATCTGAAATATAATCTTAACATAAATTTTCAAAATAATTATTATATGTTACCTTATTTTTCAAAACAATATCAACATTGCATTAGTTAATTATTTGACGAACTATTAAGATTTTGACTACAGTTTTTACAACACATGTTATTTAGTTAACATTTAGCCGAAAAGGTATAATTTTAAAATATAAAATAGGGTAAGTGGTAAAAGATATTTTTAACAAAATAGTACGACGGAATTCCTGTTTCTGCTTACTTACAGGATTTAAATATAAGTAAGATTGGACAGATGGGGCAGGCGTCGGGTTTTTATAGGTGACATGACGCAGGTGATGGGTGGGGTATGTGACGATTGTGGGCAGGTAATGTGGGGCAGATGATGAATGAGGCAGGTTATGGGTGGGGCAGATGATGAATGAGGTAGGTTATGGGTGGGGCAGATGATGAATGAGGTAGGTTATGGGTGGAGCAGGTGGCGGGTGAGGCAATTGATGATTGTGGGCAGGTAATGTGGGGCAGATTATGAATGAGGCAGGTTATGGGTGGGGCAGATGATGAATGAGGTAGGTTATGGGTGGAGCATATGATGAATGAGGCAGGTTATGGGTGGAGCAGGTGGCGGGTGGGGCATGTGATGATTGTGGGCAGGTAATGTGGGGCAGATGATGAATGAGACAGGTTATGGGTGGGGAAGATTATGAATGAGGCAGGTTATGGGTGGAGCAGATGATGAATGAGGTAGGTTATGGGTGGAGCAGGTGGCGGGTGAGGCATGTGATGATTGTGGGCAGGTAATGTGGGGCAGATGATGAATGAGGCAGGTTATGGGTGGGGCAGATGATGAATGAGGCA
>PNEQ01079217.1:0-50450 GCA_003012365.1 Medauroidea extradentata
ATCTGTCAAAGTTAAAGTAAAAATAAATCAACAGTTGACTGAGTAAGTGAGTTGTTATTGGTGAAATCACGATGGTTGGTTAACCCTGAAAGTAAATCAAACTGAGCTATCCGGCGCACTTCACATAACATAACCTCAACACCCACGCCGAGTGACAACAAACAATAACAATAGACCACAGCAACACGCAGCAGACGCAGGACGCGTCACATCGTTTGACTACAATAACAATAGATACACACACAGCAGACGCAGGACGCATCACAGTAGCTGTAAATCGCCATTCAGTTTAAGATAGCACATGTCACTTATTAAGACCAGGAAATATAGAGGGCCAAGGATACTGCCTTGAAGTACTCTCTTGATAACTTGGTAGTGATTACTTTGGATATTTTTGATTGTTACACACTGGGATTTTAGGTAGCTTCAGATTAATTGTAAGGTTATACCTCTTATACCACTATATTCTAGTTTAGCTAACAGTAGTTAATGGTTAACCATGTCAAAACGTCTTGCACAAGTCTATAGATACAGCTGCAGCATAGCCACCGTCATCAATAGAGTTTCGAATTTTTGTAGTTACATTAAGAGTAGCCAATTGTGTGTTGCAGGATGGTCTGAAACCATATTGACTGTCATGGAGACAGTTACATTTACTGTAGAGGCTAAGGAGTCTGTTGTATATAAGTTTTCCTAAAATTTTGTTGATTGTAGGGAGTAGTAGTACAGAGATGGGTCTTTAGTTACGTAGCTCTGTTTTAGAGCCGCTGTTACGTATAGGATTATTTTTGTCAATCTTAAGGGAGGCTGGGTATACAGCAGTATAAAGCATGGTATTAGCGGCTGTAAATAATGCTTGTTGCACATTTTCGTATTATATTCACACTTATGCCATCATAGCCAGTGCTAGTTTTGGCCTTGATGCTGTTTAGAAGTTGTTTGATTTCTGTCTCCGTTGCAGAGAAAAATAATATTGAATTGTTTGTTCTTGTTAGAATGTGAAGTCCATTTCTGTTGCCTATTGAAAGGCTTGTAATATTGGAGTTAAAGTCTAGAGCTACATTTGCAAAATACTCATAGAGGGAGTTAACTATGTCAGTTGGGTCGGTTAGGGGTAAATTAGAGGTATTGTATAGTAATTCAATATTAGTGGGTCATTCCAACGTAACAAATGTTACAGTTTCACACGGTTTGCTACATGAATACAGTAAAACTCTGTTAAGACATTTGTGATGGGACAGAAAGAAATAATGCTTATTAAGCAGGAAAACTTCTTAAAAGGGTTAAATTATACATGTTCATATAGACAAGGTGCAAAATTATTTGTCTTATTAAGCAGGAAACTTCTGAAATGGGAAACTTCTTAAGAGGGTTTCACTGTGTTATTTCTGAAGTAAAGAAAAAACAATTTCAAATCTGTGTGACATTCCAAGTTGTAGAGGATAGTTAATACATGTGATTATACTATTAACACAATTACCTTGAGTTAGCAGGTTTTCATAGCTTACAGTTTGATGTAATGTAACAGATGTTACAAGAAATGACGCACATACTTATTTGTGGAATAGTTTTCACAAATCTCGGTTCTGTTAGTATTTCAGTGCAGTTGAAAAAATTAGATTTTCACTGTAGATAACTATGAGAACAATTGTACGTAATGATTGTTTCTTTATAACGTATACGCACTGGAAAAAAAATTTGAAACTGAAAGTAACAAACGTTACAGCTCTGTAACAAACGTTACATAGTCAACACTCTGTTTATCAAGACATAATGAATTCTATAGCATTGAAGAATTCTCTTCACTCAACCTGTACAACAAAAGTGCTCTTAAAAATGTACTTTCCTTGCACTTCCTGTGGTTTACGCAATTAAATGCAGTAATATCATCTGTATCATCATTTTGTGGGTACACATAATATGTGTTGCATGAATTGCACTTTCAATGTGTTATTCATATTATTAATTAAGATTATGTTTGACGTAGTGATGTCCAGTTTGTGGATAATGAACCATTACATAAACACCAACCGCTAGTTCTGCAAATTCTGTATTCACATCAGTAACAGTGGATCTAGACGTGCTTCCATTGTCAATGTCATGAAAGATATGACGTGGTTTGAAAGGTTTATCATCACTTGTATATGAGAAGAGTATAGCTGTGTGTGTGGAACAGCAACCTGTACACACCTGGCTTGCTGTATTCCTACTGCTGGTAAAACATGTTTCCATTTTTCTTCATACTTGGCTACTATAACTTGAATACAGTATGACTGCTGGGAATGTAAAAACAGTGTATGTTCTTAGTGTTACAGTTTGCAACGTCGTAAAACTGTTCAGCATTTTGGACAGTTGCATTACCTTGTAGAACTCTCTTCCATATACTGCGCTTGAGGGTACCTCCAACCCCATCATATGGACCGTTGCCATGATAAGACTCTTGATAGTTCCACTCAACAGTGTATCCTTTGATATTTGTCAAAGTACACATATATGACAGTGCCTTTTGATTCTTGAAATGTTGAGCTGCACCATCAGTTCAAAATTAAATTATAGTAATAGATGAGCACATTAATGAGGACAACTATTTCAGCAGCTTTTCATTGAAAGCTGAAACTTCTGTGGTACCATGGTTCTGGGTATCACTGATGACTGCTAGACATACATTTTTAATATCACTGTTTTCAGAGCACCGGAAGTAACACACTGCAGTGCATATTATAGTCGAAGTTTTGGCTGAAGCATGGTTCCAATATACTGCCATAACTTTTCTCTGGAATTTTGCTGCGTAGTTCTCTGCAAAATCTGTTACAAGAATCAGTTGTCCCGGCTGTAGTGAATCCTTTTGCTGCTGTTGTACCTTCCACTGTCTTCTTTTATTATAGATGTGGCTAGTAAATTGATTGAGTTGATACTTGAATACTGAGGACAATTAATTTATTGTTAGTATTTTTTCGACTAGATGCCCACCTTCTCACTATTTGATGTGGACTTCGTCACATTCATCATATATTTTCTTTGCCATTATAGCTGCAATGCCACCATATCCTTCACAGTTCTTCATGCAATTTTTATCTTCTACATTGCGTACAGTCTCCTTCAGCAGTCCTGTGGTAGTTCTTGGTTTCTTCATTTGTTTTCCATGTTGTTGAGGAAATCAGCAGCTGCATATTTTCACAATAGGGACAACAGCACACACACAAACTGACCTTTATCAGAAACCAACTTAACATGATTTGGTCTCATTGCACAACATTTTGATAGGCCTGTTTTTGCTTCAGGATTGTGTCCTTGAAAAAATGAAAACGCCTCTTCTGATTATACATGAGAAGCCTCTTTTGTTTGTGCTCTTTTCCTTAATGCACTGAAACATAATCTGTCTTCCCTGGAAAAAGCCGTGAAATATCATCAGAGTGGCAAAATTCTTGAACTTTTGATGTAGTTTCTTCAGTTATTGCCAAGGAAGAGTGTCTGCTTCGTTTGACTGGCAGCAGTGGTACATGAAATGATTCAGCAAGTCGTCTCACAACAGCAGTTCTTTTTGTAAGACTGTTAGGCAAGTTTATTTGTGCTCTTTTGACTGCTTTCCCAAAGGAAGTCATACACACTTATATGGCACACATACAGCAGTCTGCCCTGAAGTACACGAGCTTAAAAGTGATGCTTTTGTTTTTTTCGAAACTTCTGCACTCTTTTCCGAGTAGCCTCCTATTCTGCTACTTGCTGTGATTTTGATTTTGGTTTTGGTTGTTTTCTAACTTTCTTCATTATGTTACGAAATTTTTCTAATCTTTTTTGCATTTCTATCTTGGTCCATCCGTGCGCTGTACTCCTGCATTCTCTGTGCAGCTGATTTTGGTGCTTTTTTTTCCATTCTGAAAACACACACGCACAGTGTTTCATCTAAATTATTTTATTATGTTATCATGTCTATAAACTACGCAAGCTACACAATGATGCAAGGAGTTGAACACTTCTGCTTCCAATTAACCATTTATAAACCCACACAACTACACAGTGCAAAATATGGCCAAATTTCAAATTCTTGTATTTTGCCTTGCATTCAATACCTACATTTAAACAAATACAACCTGAAAACTATTTACTAAATTAGGCCTATGTTAATGTATATGTAGAGGGCTACAAATTATAATTTCTAATTCTGGCTTAAGTCATTACTAAAATATTTTAGCCATGAAAGTCATTCAATTTATAGTGTAACAAACATTACAGTAATACCATATAATGTTTGTTACTGTTTAATGTAACATTTGTTACACAAGTTTAGCATATAACTACACAATTGAGAGAGACGAATTACCATCAGTTGTTCGTAGTACATTATAAGGCAGATAATATAAAGTATCTTTTGAAAATGTATAATTGTTTTCATATAGCATTGTCAAACACAATTTTTCGTAACAAACATTACATAACCAACACATATCTTTTACAGTAAATATTTCTTTCCAGTTGGTTATACTGTACAAAATTTTTGCATACACATTTACTAAAGACGTTAGTTTCAACACTGAATTAACATTTGGCTTTACAACATAAAATTTATGGTCATTTTAGCTTAACAAAGTACTGGTATTGACCTTGCCAACTGTGGTGCATCTATCTTGTACTTTGGATGCTGGGAAAAAACAGATGCTGGTTCTATATTGAAAAAAATTGTTTTCTGTTTAAAGGCGTACAGAGAAGAATGTTTTGGTGTACATTTACAATTATTTTCATTATATTTAAAATTTTCTCATATTGTCCCTCTTTTCATGGAATGACCCTAGTGCTGTTTTTGGTTTTCCTACCTAGGATGAAATTAATGTTTTTCCAGATTGCTGTAGGGTTACTAGAGCATTTTAAAATTAAAGATGTATAATATTCATGCAGGCATTTCTGCTTTAGTGAAGTTACTCTATTGTTGAAGTCCTTGAGTTGTGCTTATAATGTATTGCTGTATCTCTTTTTTTTAAATTTAGCATAAAACGTATCTCTTCTTTGAGCAAGCTCTTTGAGTTCAGTGGTCATATTCTCCTCACATGTAGTATTTTCAAATACTGTAAGTAGACTGTTCAAGTGCAGATTTTAAAGAGGTCATGATTTGGTCAAGGGATTTCTTCTTCAGGGTTCCTTATAGTTGATGTTAGATTATTACAAAAATTGCATTGTAAAACTTTGTAATTAGTCGGAAGTATTGTTCTGCACTCTTCTGTCAGATGTCTTTGTTTTGGAATTTTGGTGATAAGTATGTTGTGGTCACTTAAGGTACTGTCAACACTTAAGGTTGCTACAGTGATAGGTTTCAGTGTGGTGTTGCCAAGTACATATATGATCAATTAGGGCCCAGGCTATTGCTGGTAGCAGCTTCTCTAGTCGAAAAATGGTTATTAACACAGAGTATATCTTAGAGAGCTATACATTATGTTGTATTCTTTAGGGTTTGATCAAAAGTTAACTGTATCCTGCTTATGTAACCGGGTTTTTGCAACTATTATAACATTAGGTTGGGTGGTTTGTTGTATTCAGAGCATAAGGTCATAAAATTTGTTTCTTAAACTATGGGTATTAATGAACATAATGTTCAAATTAGATAGCTGAGTTGAGGTTGGAGTGAGGTTATAATGCTCCGTAAAATGGTTATTTATAATTATTATAAATAAAACCATACAGTCAAAGAATTTGGTTTCAGGAATGCTAATGTTACTTAATTGTATGTTTGTACTCATTGATTATGAGGGGTTAAATTATAAGCTCATTATACATACATAGGTCTTGAGAGATAGTTACAAATGAGCATTATGTCACACATATTGAAACAGATCATAAAATATATTAGTGGCTTTTAACACCTATTTCACACATGAGGCAGGCTAGTACTAATTGTTGAATTGGAAGCATAATATTGTCAAGTGTCTCCCACATCCTTGGTAGACAGATATGGTTGTCATAGCAGAGATACCGTATCATATTAAAATGGTGTATTACCTTACATTTGAAAGTACTGAGCTACTAGCATGTAGGAATGTGCTGGTTTTTTGGTTGCAATCTTTAAAAATTAATACACAACAATTTTGAGAGAATTGTCCACTAATTTTGTTGTCTATATCATTAGATTGGCAATTCATTATTTGGAGATCTGTCAGGTAGGCCTACATAGTTTTTTGTGTATATTGCACTTACCTAGGATAATTGCAAGGCTTAGCATCACCTTAGGTCACATCATGTTTCAGTAACTGAGGAATATATTTGTGTTTGCTAATTCACTTAGCATTTGTCGATTCAGATTTGCGGACCAAAATTTTGCAATCCTTTCACACTGGTTGTCACATCCTTCAGCTTTATCTCCCTCAGAAACCAATTTTTTACATGCACCACATTTAGCTTTCTCTTTACTGCCTGCCATATTTTTATGTAATTTTCATGATTGTTTTCCAATATATTAGAGACGGCAACAATAACAATGTAATTGACTCGTAGGAACGTTTGCAATTACCGTATTTGTCGGCATATAAGATGACTGTTTTTTAGGGATGGGACGGTTCCACTTTTTCCGGTTCTGGTTATCGGTTCCGATGCTACAAAACTCGGTTCTCAGTTACCGGTTCTGATTCTTTATGTTTGGAATTTATTTCTTCTTACACCCAGTTGTTATGAATTATAATTTTGTTTCATTATACAATTGTGCCTTTACTTTTCTGGGAAAATATTAGGATACACACTGAAATGTAGTTTATGTAATTATCATAAAAAATCATTAAGAGCATGTATTAGGAATCTAATTAATAAAAACAACTATAAGCATATACTGCAAATAAATAGAGCACAACTAACACCTAAAAGCACGTGTGCCTATTCGTTCATTCAGCACAGCCAGTTCTACATACACCATTTTACACCTGAACGTACTTGGAAACACATTAACAACATTGTGTTCTAGGAAAAAACATTTTATAATTTGATGTCCCGAAATATCTCTAAAAATTTTTCAAAGATTTTTGTTCAGAAACACCAGCATCTTCACCCAATCAGGGTCTAGTCTGTTCCTTTTTTTTTTCTACAATATCTCCAGCAGTGCTGAATAGTCTTCTGAGAAGACTGTTGCAGCAGAAATGCAGATATATTTTTTTGCCATTCTCTGCAATCTTGGAAATGTTTTGTGATGTTTCCAATAATTGGAAACACTTGAGTCCGGAGGCATCAGAGGTTCAGATAGATAAGCTGTAACTTCACTTTCTATGCTGTCATCAGTTTTGGTAGTCTTTACCTTGAAAATAACATCGTACATAGAAAAAGAATGTTAACTTGGGGGATGTGACCATGGTGAGAATGAACTCTGTGTTGCTTGGCTTGTAGCTACAGCCTCTGAAGAAATTAATGCTGCAACGTGTACAGAGTAGAGTTCCTCCTTGTTGGTTCGTCCTGAACAAGGTGGTGCTGTGAAACATTTACTGTATGTTGACACTTTTTCAAAATTTTACAAGCACAGGCTGAGTGCTTGAAATGCCCTACCAATCTTCTGCTGGTTGCACACAAAGAAGAAACAGCTTTGTTGTTAAAGAATCCGTCTTTTACAACCAGTTGGAAACTGTAGGCTAGGCAAGCAACGTGTGAAAACTGAGACATTTCTAGAGCTGCAACAACATTACGACCATTGTCTCAGACAGAGGTACTACTTTATCAACAGGGTCCCACTCTGTCAATGTTGATGTTATAATGTATCCCGCCCTCGGGCCACGCATTCCTCACCGCCAAGGGTTTTCCTAGAGTGCGTTTTCCTTCGAAGTGGAGCTAATTGCAAGTTCTTTAGGGTGGTTTTCACCAAATAAAATTATATGTCTTGTGGCTTCTGTACACTGGCCATGACCCTCAACTACAAGCCCGCCATTTATTGTTTTAACTTCCACTACAATCACAACAGGGGATTTTAACAACATTCACAAAGGCACCGGCGTACCAGTGGGCGAAGTTTCAGTTACATTAAATACTACATTAAATTTCCTATTAGGGTGTGGTCAGTCCCGGATGCGTGCGGATCGCTGACTCGGGTTTTCATGGCCTCCGCTTGCTAGTATGTTCAAAAGTCTCTCTCTCCAACAACTATATTCTAAAATAAAAACCAAAAAGTTCAAGTTACACTACTGGTGCACTCAATGTGCCGACAGTTCTCAGTGTCAATCAAAGAATTACAGGGTTCTTACGGCTCTGGGAAGTCCTGGAAGTTTGACCATGTCCTTAAAAGGCCTTGAAAAGACCTTGATTTAAACTAGTCCTTGAAAAGTCCTTGAATTTTTGGGTAGCATAATGTTCCTGCTAGTTTCTTAACATTAAAATTATTTCTTAGAAATATAAAACCATATTTTGTCTGTGCATTATTTCTGTAATGTAATTAACTTGACGATAACAAACGGTTTGCAGTATCGGTGTAATTAATATACTTTCTGGCATGTCGCAGCATGTTCTGTTATTCCCAATCCTTCTTTTGTATGTGTTCATGGCAAGTAGTACCCTGAAACTAGAGTTTCATGCAAAGCTTTTTTGGAAGAAAAGAGTGACAAAAATAGAAACTAAAGAGCTTAGAAAAGAAAGTGTCCTATACGAAATGCTGTATTTATGTGAGTATAAAAAATAAATTATGTGTCGGGTGAGAGAGAGGCATAGCGTGCAGCAATGCATGCTGTAGAGCAGAAAATCTCCCACAATATTTCTCAAGTGAATGCTAATTTCTCGTTTATTTATCTTTGGTGAACTTCATCAGTTCTAAAGAGAGAGGAGAAAAAATTAGAAACATAGTAAATAAAACCTTAAATATTCAAATAAAATTTTTGTGTATCAAATGCAATTTACTGCGGTCCTTGAAAAAATAGTAGACAGTCCTTAAAAAGTCCTTGAATTTCAATTGTATGTTGCTGTAAGAACCCTTGAATTAATGAAAATCACCGGCCCTTCTGGCATCGCCGTTCGGTCGCCCCTCAAAACGCACCCGCCGACGTCCCGAACCAAAAACCTATCTCCGCCCTCGGCCAGCTTCCCTCGCGCCCGACCTTCCGCACCCTGACGGAATTCCTCCGCCTTACAAAATGGAATTCAGTTTATGTTTTAATTGTTTGCTCAAATTTTGGTGCTGACCAACAGGATTAGTTTGCAGCTGCTTAAATGGTATTGTAATTACCCAGGACATTATGTAAGATGTAGGTAGACAAATACACAGGATAACACAGTTTTTAAACAAATAACAAGTGAATCAGGGCGCAAGAATATATTTCCCCTGGAAACCACTGCCAATCACAACACAGGATCCTGAGTCACCATTTAAGGCAAGGATTCCTAGAAATCCCTGAGGTGGGCCGGCGCCACCAAGTCACATCCCTTAACAGCACATATATCTGTAAGAAGCATAAAATTTAACAAGAATTACATTATTCTAAATATCGCAATATTGGTCGCTTGTTTGACAAATTGCCATAACATGAAAGTTACTTGAAATTCTCGCCTGATGAATTTGGTACTAAACAAGCTGACAAAAATACCACATCTAACGACTGGCTTCCTGCAATCCATAAGTAAATACAATTGCCCAATTTTCAAACTGCAGCTACAGGTAGCACCTGTCTGTCCATGTCCTTGGCCCTCGGACCACTCACTTGTTGCTGTTATTGAACTATCTTGTCACAGGACAAGCTGCACCACTCACACATACAAAAACATAGTCAAATCACACAATTATGCCTACCTTTACACTTTAATATGAAGGAATGGATAATTACCACAAAAACTTAATATCCTAAGCATAGTGTATGCTGCTGGGTTCCAGTGCCCTTTATAATGTGATAAAGCTGCATAGATTTGCAGCTGTATGGCTTACTTCAGGGAAAATAACCACTTCTATACAAAAGTGTTTCAGAGTGAATTCCTTGTCGAAATAGTGCACTGTCAAACTTAGATAATCATTGTTGGTTGTGGATATCCACATGTCTGTTGTTACTGCAACAAATTCTGAATCCTTAAGTAACATTGTTACTTCACCTTAAGTTTTTGTATATAACTAGGAATCACCTTGTTAGAAAAGTGCTTCCTAGGAGGTAAAGTATAGCGAGGTTCAAATGTGAGATGAGCTCCTTAAATCCTCTGTTCTCAACTAAGCTGAATGTTTGATTTTGAACACATATCATCTCTGCAACAAGGTATGTAATGTGTTTACCTCTGGGATCTGCAGATGTAAATTTACTTTTCAAATTGATAAACTGTGAAAGTGTCGGTTGTTGTCGAAATTGTCTTGCAGTTGCATCACTGGAAACATATTGGTTTGAGTTTGGGGACAATTCAAATGATGCAGAACTACTTTCACCTAAAGATGAACTGGGCGACTCACTTCAATGTGGTGAGGCCTGCTATTGAGGATTATCTGTATCAGGACTTACAACAACTTCTTTTAGCAATTATCTTGTGCTTCTCCGACACATGTTTTTTGAGGTTAGATGTACTCTTTGAAACACCACGAGAAATTCTCGCATCACAGTGGATACAAATTGTACCATCACCACCCCGTCATCGGGGCTAACCTCAACATGGTGATGGCACCTAACAATTTTCAATAGCAGAGGCAGGAACGAGGTTTGCGATTCCTAACTATTAGCAAGCACGCCTAGGCAAGGATTTAATTTCAATTCTAACAAAGCTAGAAACTCATAACCTCGAATCTTAGTATAGCAAAACTAGTCAATCATCAGCATGATCCGCAAGTAATATCACAATTATTAGCAAACATGAAATAGGGTTATTACAATTAACTTCAGCTTTAAAGAAAGATCGTAAGTAGGGTTCAGTCGCAACAGCTATTTTTTGATAAACCAAAATGTCACAAAAGATCAACAGTTACGTAAACCTTGAAAATTATACGAACTCAAATTGTCAACAAATTATCAAAACATTCAAAATGAAACAAATAACATTAAACATTAACTTTATCAAAATACAATTAGGTAACAGGCGTGCAAATGGAATCACATTTAAAGTTGCACAATATGAAATATCAAGAAGCCCTAGTCGATAACCTTGAGGAGGGTGTAGCAAAGAAAAATAACTAAACATCGGCTAGCCTTACCTCGTAGGGATCTAGCTCACACAACAAGAGCTAACTGAGACTCTGTTCTCAGCAGCAAATCTTAACAAGAACCGAGGGGACACACGCCCCTTAACATACTGTTACAAGTTTGGGACATAAACTTTATATATGTGGGCAATTCCCAAGAGTTCTTTGGGATAGAGGTCTTATAATTAGAAATAAAAGAGTTAAATTAAGTACTGGATTTAATAACTCGCAAAGCTACGAAATACACAAAACAGTAATCAACTATAACTCTCACAACACAATTAGTTATGCACACGATTACTACTGTGTCACAGACACGTTGATTAACTTGGACAATTAAAGCACAAAAAATGTCTACCATCAATTAATTAAACAGTACAAATCTCAATAAAATTCAGTCATATATACAATCAACAGACTTTCAAGTAGTGAAAGTGTACAACCTTAATAGTCCGCCGTGGTGATGAATCGTCGTGTGCTGCGCAGCACCCCGAGTGCACCGCTGTCTTCACTCTTGAAGTCTTCGGTTCGACTCCCGTCGCGTACCTCCTTCGCCCGTCAGCCTGCCGCAGCAGTCCTCTTGGTTCGTCCAACACTGCTCCGAAGGTAGCCAGCCGCCTGCCGCCTCACAGTAGACCCTGACGTCACCAAGATGTCTTCACCAGTCTATCTCCACAACCATAGCACCTTCCTCTAGCACGACCAATAGCGAACTCCCTCCAATTTGTCAATTCAGCCCTTATATGCCAGGCAAAACAGCAGGGTAATTACCGCATTACAGGGGTCTAAAATTAGATATTTCATCATGTTTCGGATGTGGTTTGAGTCACGTACGCCGCTTCGCAGGGCAAAAACGCAGTTGGGACAGGTATCTATGACGTAGTTTCGGCGGGATTCCCACTGTGAGACACTCGGGCTTTGAGTCATGGGCCAGCCCTCTAGGTGTTTCGGCACAGGGCCTATCCAGCCCGCCCTCGGAAACACAGCATGCAACACTGCCCCCTCCTTAAGTCTGTTCGTCCCGAACAGACACAACAACCTACGGTCCATAGTAGAGGGCTAATCTGTCGATGTGTACAACTTTAGATCCTCTCGCCCGAGAGCCTCGACGAACAATCCAAAACACGTCATTGATCTTCTTCACTATTTCATAAGGGCCTTCCCAATTCTTCTTCAGCTTGGGACAATACTCCTTCTTTCTCTGAGGGTTGTACAACCACACTAGTTGACCTTCTTGAAATGTTTCATCTGGTGCATTCCTATCGTAGCGAGTCTTCATCCTGTCGGTGTTGATCCTAAGGTGTCGCCGGGCAAAGTTGTGAGTGTGAACCAACTTGCGACGTAACTCGCTGGCATAGACTGGAGATGCAATCTGGTCTTCTTCCGCCGGTCGTCCGAACATCAGGTCGCTCGGGAGACGGAGCTCTCTTCCAAACAGCATCCTTGATGGTGTCATCTTAGTTGCTTCATGAACAGCAAACAGTATGATAGCTGAAACAGTGGTACTTTGGAGTTCAAATCCTTTTGATTATCAGACATAAAGATGGATAGGTACTGCTCTAGGGTGCGATTTAGGCGTTCAGCCATTCCATCAGACTGTGGATGTAGCGGAGTGGTTCGGGTCTTCTTTATGCCCATTATCTTCATCACTTCTTGGAACAGGTTCGTTTCGAAATTCCGCCCTTGGTCCGAGTGAAGTTCCAATGGCACCCCAAACCTTGAGAACACATGTTCGACCAGTGCATCTCCCACTGTACTAGTCTCTTGATTCGGTATGGGAAGAACCTCTGGCCATTTGGTGAAGTAGTCCTGCACCACCAACAAGTACCGATTGTTTCTCTCGGTTACTGGCAAGGGACCCAAGATGTCGACCGCCATTCTCTCGAATGGGGCACCGACATTGTACTTCTGGAGACTATCTCGGCCTCTGACCCTCGGACCTTTCTTTGCGGCACAGTCGTCACTCATTCGGCACCATCTGTCGACATCTTCACGGCAATGAAGCCAATAAAATCTCTCTCGAATCTTGTTAAGTGTCTTATTAATGCCGAAATGACCGCCTGATGCTGAATTATGGAGTTCCTTCAGTACCTCTGGGACCTTGCTCTCTGGGAGGACCAACTGTAGGTGTTCATGTCTGCCATCTGCACTCTCCCAGTTCCGGTAGAAGACACCATTCTTCAGAACAAGTGAATTCCACTGTGCCCAATATGCCTTAGTTGTAGCACTCTTCTCAGATAGATCCTGCCATTCTGGCCGGTGGTCCTGCTCTTTCCAATCCAGTATCATGTCGTCAGTCCAGGAGAACTTCTTATCGGCTGTTGATGCCTGAAGCCTGGTTGTTCTGACATCCCGGACCCCTCCTCTTTTCTCCTCTTGCCGTTCACAATGGCGACAGTTGGGGTCACAAGGTCTGCGAAATAATGCATCTGCATAATTGTGGGAGCGACCAGCACGGTGTTGTACATCAAAGTTGTATTCTTGAAGGTGTTGTATCCATCGAGCTATTTGTCCTTCGGGATTCTTGAAGTTCAGCAGCCAGCGTAAAGCAGCATGATCTGTTCGCAAAGTGAAGTGTCTGCCATATAAGTAGTGGTGGAAATGTGATATGGACTTCGCCATTGCCAATAGCTCCCTACGAGTCACACAATAGTTTCTCTCTGGTTTCTGCAGCACTTTGCTGAAATATTCTAAAGGCTTCTCTACTCCATCTTGAACCCGTGATATCACAGCACCGATGCCTAAATCACTCGCATCTGTGTCCAATATAAACTCGCCTTCATTATCGGGGAAGCCCAAAACTGGAGGGGACATTAAAACTTCTTTTAATCTTCTGAAAGAGGCTTCGCATTCAGGGGTCCACATAAATTTTCTTTTGGCTTCAGTAAGCTCATGTAGTGGTTAAGCAAGCGTAGCAAATCCATGTACAAACCGCCGATAATAAGCGCAGAGTCCAAGAAAGCTTCTTACCTGCGTCCTGTCTGTTGGTTGTGGCCAGTCTTTTATTGCCCTGGTGTTTTCTGGGTCAGTCTGGATTCCATCGGCTGTTATCACATGCTCTAGGATACTAACTTTCTTTTGGAACAGGTGGCTTTTCTTGGGTACCAGCTTCAAATTTGCAGCAGCCACTTTCTGGATCACGGAATCTAGTCTGGTAAGGTGTTCTTCAAATGTTTTACCTGTGACCACGATGTCATCTAAGTAAACTTGGCAAATGTCTAGAGGTAGGATCTTTTCCATTAGTCGTTCGAAGGTAGCAGGGGCATTGCATAGCCCAAACGGCATGACTTTAAACTGCCAAGTTCCTTTCCCTTGCAAAGAGAAGGCTGTCTTCTCCCTGTCCTCTCGTGCCACCTCACATTGCCAGTAGCCACTCTTCATGTTTAGTGTAGAGAACCATTGTGACCCTGTCAAGCTGTACAGTGTGTCATCAATCTGTGGGAGGGGGTAGCAATCCTTCTTGGTCACATCATTCAGCCGGCGGTAATCCACGCAAAATCTTGTGGAGCCATCTTTTTTCTTAACTAGCACAACATGTGACGACCAAAGGCTAACCGAAGGCTCGATCACGTCCAAGTCCTTCATTTCTTTAAAGATGCCATCCACAGTTTCTTGTGTAGCCAAGGGCAGTCGCCTTGGGGGTTGCTTGATTGGCCTAGCTTCTCCTGTATCAATGTGGTGTTGTGCAGCAGATGTTCTGCCAAGTTAAGTGGCCCACATGAGAATGTTTTCTTGTTTTGCTTCAGAAGTTCTGCAACAGTCTTTTCTTGTCTCCAGTTCAGGTTTTCTCCAGTTCTAGTCAGTAGTTCCTTGAGTGGTTCTGGAATAGTCCCATTAAGGGCGCCTGACTTGATGGCTTCTTTGTCAGTTGTAGTTATATGGGAGACTTGTTTGCATACACCTATTATGGCCCCCTCCTCAAGCTGGATTGCTCTGTTCGACAAGTTGACCATTCGAACAGGTAGATTTCCAGAACTCAGCGAAACCAATGTTCTTGCTACCACCACCTCATCAGGTAAGCTGCTTCCTTTTCTCATATGTTCGACCAGAGCTACACGCCACACAAAATTGCCCTCGACACCGTGCGGGAATGACAATCTCACTGGACGCCGACAAAACAGTTGTCTCACAACAGACCACTTGGCAGCTGGTTGGCAAGGATAGTTCGCTTCGTGGCATCATTACCAGTTCTCGGTTACCAGTCCTTAGTACTCCCGACCGAGTATCTATACAGCACACTAACTTGCGCAACACATCCAGGCCCAATAAACATTCATCTTCGATGTCGGCTATGTACACTTCGTGCTCAATGCAGAGGTCACCCAACTTCAATTGTACCATTTTCTTCCCCTTCACTGGTGTGGTCTCGCCTGTCACTGTCGTCAGAAAGCTTTGTTTTTAATTATGGCTCCGTGACTGCTGGGGATAAGACCCTAAGATGTCCGGTCTGACAACAGTAATGGTTGCTCCAGTGTCCACAACCATGTTGCAATAAACATCCAGACTGCCCTCCACTAGGATTTCATCAAACTCTTGCTTCACTGAGCGTACTTGAAGAAATACTGGGGCCTTATCTCCCGCAGCGACCGACCATCGCCCCATAAGACCGGTGCTTACATGTTTCTCGAGGACTGGCCGGATCGAGCAGTCTCATCCTGCTCTTGGCTTCTGTTCTTCTGTAACCATCGTGGACACTGGGCTCTGAGGTGTCCGGGTTCTCCACATTCCCAACAGCTTGGTCGCCCCTGTTGTCGAGGGCGGGGTGTATTCGATGTGATTCTGTGTATCATGGTTTCCATTCTCTTCAAGGTGTTCTCGAAGCGGCTATCGCTATCGTCGCCTGCCACTGCGACCGCCCGCACAGCACGCCGAGTTGATGGTCCTCTTGCAGATTCAACCTCCAGTGCTCTGGCCAGGGCATCCTGTATAATAGTCCTTGGGGCGGTCAGACGCACTGCTTGGCGTACATCTACATCGGCAATGACATCGACGAAGAAGCCGACTGCTATTATGTCTCGTGATTGTTCTGGACACCCCTCGAGCGACAAA
Source organism: Medauroidea extradentata (assembly GCA_003012365.1). Lineage (NCBI taxonomy): Eukaryota > Metazoa > Arthropoda > Insecta > Phasmatodea > Phasmatidae > Medauroidea > Medauroidea extradentata. Next base: position 16,142 of record PNEQ01079217.1, read on the forward strand.
TGGGCGAGTCGCACAATGTCCGGCCACAATTATTGCAGTGGCTCCCCTGATATCTGGGTGCGGCTCCTTATTTGGGCATGGTGGGCATGTCTCAAGTACTTGTCGCCGAAACGCAGCTCCAGTGCAGTAACTAATGTCGAGTATTCCAGACGTTGTTCTGGAAGCGACTGGAGTATACTGATGGCAGGTCCCCTCAGCACAGCTGCAAGATAGCAGGCACGTTGCTGGTCAGACCAACTATTTATGGTTGCCGCAATCTCAAACTGGTTTTGGTACTCGCCATGGAGTCTGGCCGTCGTAAGGAGCAGGCTTGACAGAAATTCCTTTTCCAATGTTCGATGTAGGCACACTAGATACACCAACATGTTGCAGCCCATTTTCTGCCTGGTTGTGAATCACACTACAGCCTGGTTCAAACTTCGTAGTCTTTTCTTCGCCGCCTTGAGGTATTGATTCGGCACAGACCTTGTCTTCTCCAGTAACAAGATGGCTACCTTCCTGACGCGGGTGAAAGTCCTGCCACTCCTTCCTTAGATCAATTATTTGCTGTTGCACCTTTTCGTTTATGTTGTCTATCTTCTCGTTTACAACCTCTATTTCCTGGTACACCATTTCTTTAACATCGTCTATTCTTCTGTCCACCACTTCTTTAACATCGTCTATTCTTCTGTCCACCACTTCGTTCACTTTGTTTACCTTTTCACTTACACTGTGTACAAGATTACTAACGTTCTCTATTTTCTTATCAACATTTTCATTTACACTATCAACATTTGCATTCACACTATCTCTGAGAGAACTGATTTGGCCACTTAATTGGCCACTCAATCCCTCAATGAGGACTTTTAGTGCTTCTATTTCAGCTGACATTCTTCTTGTAATCATTCACATTTACAATTGAAAATGAAACTTAAAATTCATGAAGTGGTTCAATTTAATTAAATAGCAATTGTGTGCAATGTTTAAGTTTGCAGGGTTAATTATTGAATTTACTTTATGCCTGTATCCCACTTCTGACACCAGTGTTACAAGTTTGGGACATAAACTTTATATATGTGGGCAATTCCCATGAGTTCTTTGGGATAGAGGTCTTATAATTAGAAATAAAAGAGTTAAATTAAGTACTGGATTTAATAACTCGCAAAGCTACGAAATACACAAAACAGTAAGCAACTATAACTCGCACAACACAATTAGTTATGCAGACAATTACTACTGTGTCACAGACACCTTGATTAACTTTGACAATTAAAGCACAAGAAAATGTCTACCATCAATTAATTAAACAGTACAAATCTCAATAAAATTCAGTCATATATACAATCAACAGACTTTCAAGTAGTGACAGTGTACAACCTTAATAGTCCGCCGTGGTGATGAATCGTCGTGTGTTGCGCAGCACCCAGAGTGCACCGCTGTCTTCACTCTTGAAGTCTTCGGTTTGACTCCCGTCGCGTACATCCTTCTTCGCCCGTCAGCCCACCGCAGCAGTCCTCTTGGTTCGTCCAACACTGCTCCGAAGGTAGCCGCCTGCCGCCTCACAGTAGACCATGGCGTCACCAAGATGTATTCACCAGTCTATCTCCACAACCATAGCACCTTCCTCTAGCACGACCAATAGCGAACTCCCTCCAATTTGTCGATTCAGCCCTTATATACCAGGCAAAACAGCAGGGGAATTCTGCATTACAGGGGTCTAAAATTAGATATTTCATCATGTTTCGGATGTGATTTGAGTCACGTACGCCACTTCGCAGGGCAAAAACGCAGTTGGGACAGGTATCTATGATGTAGTTTCGGCGGGATCCCGAACGCGAAAGTTACTTTAACTTACCAGTCAAAGTGAAAATAACATACAGCACAAAACACGAACGAAAGACTAGGACTTGGGCCATTATGCTACAGGACTTCAACTCAAGATATAACCAAACAAGAAACTAAACCAGACGCCGCAAATTAATCATTTACCAGCCCTGCAGCATAGAAACCCATTCCACATTTACGAATACGAAGAAAAAGACTGACACATTTCACTGGTAGCCGACTGAACGCACATACAAGAAAACACGAGTCTTTATACAAACGGCGAGCATGAATTTAACCACTGGAAATAGTCCGCCCAACATGGTGGAGTAACTACAAGTTAAATTGCAATAAAATAAATATTACTATTAAACCCGAAATTACATAATGAAAATATGATAAGAACTTTGTATGACTCGCTTAGTACAATATTAATTACATATAAAATTCTTCTCATAAATTCTCACATCTTATAGGAAAATTATTTATTGCAGCTCCCAGCGATATTTCTTGAGTTTCACGGACGATCAGTGTAGCGCGCTAGTGTAGCGCGAAGCTTGCTGCCCCGTCTGCACGTGTGTCTCTGTTTAGTCCAAGTTACTTTTATGGCGAGGATAGTTATGTTTACAAACGGCGACGTAATATATTCCAAAACATAAATGGAATACAGTATAAGGTATGCGAGTTTCTAAATACGTGGAAGTGTTAGAAATATAGCTGCGGAGTGTTAAATACATTAAATGCTGATAGCTTGCAATGTCTGAAATGTTTCGGGCTTCGTCAAATTACGTTGAGTGTGTTGTGATTCTTCATGAAAAATAACAAACGCAGTGAAATTTCTTCAATCACATACTTTTATTTCCACAAGCAACCCAACTTATCTCTCCGAGAGACGCCATTTTCTTCATACACTTCCGTTACACTAAGGTGCTACCAACCAGCTTTCACCAAAAATACCAACAAAACAAAAAATATCTTTATTGTTTACAACACCTCCCCTCAATAATATATTTTTAAGAAACAATCAATCTTTTCCTCAATTAAAAAAAAAAAAAAAACAATACACCACCAAGAGGCTTAGTAAAAATATCTCCAAGTTGATCACTAGTATTGACGTAGTCCAACTTGATAATGTTTTCCAACAATTTTTCTTTAACAAAAGATTTCTTAATTTTAAGATGTTTGACTCTAGAGTTATCAGTGGCCATATGTGCAAGTTTTATAGTGGACTGGTTATCCTCAAACAAAGTGATGTGACTAACTTCTACTTTAAAGTCATGCAACAAATCTTTCAACCAACATGCCTCACTGGTAGCTTGACTAAGGGCAACAAACTCTGCCTCAGTAGATGACAAGGCCACTGATTGTTGTTTTTTTAGAAAACCAAATAACAGTACAACCAAAAACATTAAAACAACAACCAGTTGTAGATTTACAGTCATCACTTCCTCCCCAGTCACTGTCAACATAGCCTACTACATCATCATTTTTGTTTCCAAAGTTAAAAACATTTCTAATGTACCTTTGATGTACCTCAGAACATTTAACAATAATTTATACAATAGTGTGCTTGCGCAACTCTGGTATCTACTTAATATCGTAACAACAGCACACAAATCAGGTCTTGACCCCATTGCAGCATGCATTAAAGACCCAACCAATTTTCTGCATTTCGACTCAATTTCCTCATTTTCTGAACACTCCTTCTTTAACTGCTCAAATTTGAAATTTTTGTCAATGGAAAAGGACAGAGGTTTGCATTCTGACATACCATATAACTCTTAACAGATTCTGCAAATTTTGTTTTTGACTAATGGTAGTGCAACTACTAGCCAGGTCCTGCTTTACATCAATACCTAGGAACCTTTTGATACAACCCATCTCTTTCATTTTGAAAGTACTACACAGCACTTTTCTAAGGTGAAACAACTCATTTTCACAATTAACAAAATACAAAGTATCATCCACGTACCATAACAAAAGTGTTCTTGTGTTGTCTGTACACTTAGAATAGACACAAGCATCTTTGTCAGAACGAAAAAAACCTAATGATAACATAACCTTGTCAAACTTACAGTTCCAATACCTTGGTGCTGTTTTAAGCCCATAAATTGACTTATTTAGTTTACCAACAGAATACTCTGAATTTGCACCCTCAGGTAATTTGAAGTAAAGTTCCTTATCAATCTCACTATTCAGAAATGCACTATACACATACATTTGCTGCACAGGTAAATTCAATTTAGTGGCAACACTCATAAATACTCTGAAAGTTTTAAGTTTTGCAACAGGAACATACTATTTGTTAATGTCACATTCTTGCTCAAATCCCCTTGCTACCTGTCTTGCCTTGTATTTTGTTTCACCAGCCTCCGTCTTTTTCTTTGTGAACACCCACTTTGAACTGACCACTTCTTTTCCTTCTGGCACCTTTGGTACAGCGGTCCAAGTGTTATTGTCGTGTAACTGTCGAAGCTCGGACTCTATTGCATCCTCCCAGCATTTTGAATCTTGCATGTTCATAGCTTCTTTGTAATTCTTGTGTAGTTCATCAGTAGTTGCGAGCCCAAAATCATACTGTGAGCTCCAGCTGGTTTTTTTACACTCCGTCCACTTGCTGTTTTAGGTAGTTGATTATCAGTGGTTTCTTTGCTTGCTGATCCACTTTGTTTCTCCATCCTTTGGTCTCCCTCAGTTACTTCAACCTCAAAACCTCTAAAAGGAGAAGATGACCCTTCACTTTGTGCTTCCTCCTTTTCCTCTTCAGTACTGGAATTCAGATAAATTCTACACCTTCTTGGGTCAGGTCTAGCCCAATCACTTCAACATTTTTGTTTTAAAATTCTGTCAGTGCTTCATGTTCTTTTTGTCTCACAAACACCACATCTGTTCTTATCTCAAGTTTCTTCTTGCCTTCGAAGTAAATTCTATATCCTTTTGAGTCTTCATATCCAACAAATATTCCTTTTTCTCCTTTCAGATCCCACTTAAGTCTTTTTTCTTTTGGAATATGAACAAACACTTCCATTCCAAACATGTGTGTTAGCTTAGTCAAATCATAACTTTTCCTCTCCCAAACTTGGTGTGGTGTCTTATCCTTTTCTCGAGCTTTTGAAGTTCTATTTAACACATACACAGCTGTATTTATCGCCTCTGCCCACAGCTGTTTGCTATGCTATTTCCCACTGAGCATAGATCTTGCAGCTTCCACTAAGGTGCGAATGTCCCTTTCTACTTTTCCATTCTGCTCCGGTGTGCAGGGTATTGTTGTTTCATGGTGAATCCCGTGGCTCTCTAGCAACTCTTTCACTTCCTGATTCACGAATTCTCCACCATTATCACTTCGAAGCACTTTCATTTGATGACCTGTAGCTCTTTCAGAAAATTTTATATAGTGTTTCAACTTCTGGGATACTTTAGATTTATTTTTTAGGAAGTACACTTGCCGGAAATTTGTGTAGTCATCTTTCAGTAGCAAAAAGTATCTTAGACCCACCAACAGACTCCACTTCCATTGGCCCATACAAATCAGCATGTCCTAATTGCAATGGAGCATCAGTGTGTTGTTTACTTTCACCAAATGGCAATCTCTTCATTTTGCCCTTCAGACATGCTACACATCGCTCATTGTTGCTTGAGTAATCTATATTATTTTTATTCAAAACACTCCCTACATAATCCAGATTTTGATGACATAGACTTTCATGCCACTCTCCCAATGAACGTACAGCCGCTAAGCATTTTTGTCCCATTATGAAGTTCAGAATATATAAATTACCCTCTTATTATGCTATAGCACAAATCTGGTTATCTTTATACACATTACATTGATCTGCAGACATTTTAATGACATGACCCTTTTCAATAGCACTTGATACTGAAAATAAATTCATTTTCAGTTCAGGAACCCATAAAACATTGTTTAAAGTACTTTGCACATAATTTTGTCCGTCGTACACTTTCAACTTTATATGTCCTACACCTTGCACATGAAGATTACGACCATTGCCAACCACGACACATCTATTTGATACAGTTGTAAAGTTTGAGAAAAAGCCACGTTCAAACGTCATGTGTTCACTGGCACCACTGTCCATAATCCAAGAGATGGACAGTTCGTGGTTCTCAACACTATTTAGACCAATATTAAACAAAGCACTTTCAGACATTACAAATGAATTTTCAACTTTAGGCAGATTCCTTTGTTTGGACTGAGACGTCAAATGCCCTCTTTTGCCACATTCAAAGCATTTTCGCAGATCTTTATCCCCTCTGCACTGGTTTGCTAAATGGCCAGGGCAGCCACACTTGAAGCACCTTATTCCTCCAGCTTTCTTCATGTCTGTGTTCTTCTTATGTGATTCTGCTACCATAGCCACGTCCTCATATTTGATATTTGACCTCAACCTTTCTTCCTCTACTAGAAGTCGTGCCACAAGGTCATCAAGTTTTTGTTTACTAGGTTCCACTGATTCCCACGCTGTCACAAAGTGACCATATCTTTCTGGTAGTGACATTAGTATCTTCGTGATTGTAAACTGTTCAGACACTTCTTCCCCTGCCTGTTTGAGCAAATGACACATTTCTTGAATTTCAGACAAGTAGGTGGACATGTTTCTAACCCTCCTCATACCTAAACTGAAAAAAAAAAAGTTGTTGCAGTAAGTGTACACTTGTACTTGATTGTTGCTCGTACACACTGAGAAGCTTTCTCCACATTTCGGCTGAAGTAGTGCAGGTCAGTATGTGCATCATAGCAGCCTCACTCAAATGCATAACAATGACACTTTGAGCCTTTGCATCCTTTTTTTGCCACTCACCTGCACTCGTTTCTGGTTTAGCTTCGGTTCCATCCACGACTGAAAATATATTCATCCCTCGTAGCAACACCGACACCTGAAACTTCCACAAGAGTTTCAGTTCTTCTGCCCCTCTAGCTTTATCGCCCCCACGGTATTCGTCACTAGTTGCTCCATTTTCCTCCGGAGTCAACAAACACAGGTGATAAATCCCGTTTCTCCGACGATAGCGGCTGAAGGTGTACAATTTTTCCGATGCCGACACTACACAGCAGCTTCTCGCGCCGCCATTAACTTACCTCTCGGAAGAAATAAAACGTTGCTGGCTTACACCTTTTAATCACCATGGTGCTGGGCCCATAACCTGTTGTGAACCTTCATGAAAAATAACAAAAGCAGTGATATTTCTTCAATCACATACTTTTATTTCCACAAGCAACCCAACTTATCTCTCCGAGAGACGCCATTTTCTACATATACTTCCGTTACACTAAGGTGCTACCAACCTGCTTTCACCAAAAATACTAACAAAACAAAAAATATCATTATTGTTTACAACAGAGTGCCGTTACAGTAGGTACAATGCTACAGTCAATATTCACAATATTGTAGTTGACGATCTGCTAAGTCCTGATAAACGACACATTTGGTAGAATCTTTACAAAATGTGTGAAATGAAGTGCGGGTCCAGCACAAAATTGTGTACGTTTCATTATTTCTGTCCATTATAAAATGATTTCAGACATCAGACATATCTGAATTTTGTTTGTCAATAAAGTACCTACCATAAAAAATTAAAGTAATATATTATGTCCCTGACTCACATACTCTCATAAGTTAAATACACATATTTTTCTCGATTTATTCACGTGTTCGGCACAGCAATATAACCACTAAAGTTCTACTGTTCCCCGCCAAAAAAAAAAAAAAAAAAAAAACATTTTAAAAAATATTTCTGCATGAAAACAAAACATTACTGATGTCTGCCGGGCTGGCCATACGCTAACACATTGACAAAAGAAACAAATATCAGTACTAGCAGCTGTAGAAAATAGAGGGCATGAATTCCTCTTTGTTGGCTCCCTTTGTTGCCTTTAGTTCAGAAAATAGCCTTAAGAAGTGGTACTAACGAAGTAACAGAAAACACGCCCTATAAGTTGGTCATCCTGCAGATACATGTTTTTATTGTTTTGTTTACGTTTCGTTTCCCGTTTATCGCAAGAACGTTAAGATATATTATTAAGTGAAATCAAAAAATTATTTATGTATAATTATGCAAATTAAAAAAAACTATCTTCATGTGCGATTATACAGCCAACTTAATATTTTGTCGGTGGTTTTTAATTAAATCTTCAGCTCTGCCAGGTAAATACATATTAAAAATAGTTTTTGATTTTAATAAACGTTTAGATAGTTCGGTTTGTTCTGTATTTATATAAAACGTGAAAAAGTTGCCTTGTTGAGGTTAAACAAATGTTAAACAAATACAGAATAACCGAACCGGATTTTTTCATAGTTGGTACCGGTTCCATTGCTGCATTAAATAACCGATAGAACTGAGAACAAAATTCCCATCCATAATCACTATAGGAATGGGCAATAGTATTAATTTTTATATCAAAATTAATTATGTTAGACAGAGCATGATCTAATACTGACTGAGCAAATTCTGAGTACCTTGTAATCAGTGAGTTTAGAATACTGAAGCATTGACTATTACTTATAATCTTGTGAAGTTTGGTGGTTGGTCTGCAATATTAATATTAAAATCCCCTACAACACAGAAGTTGGTGTTATTACAGATCTCAAGGTCCTTATCAAAAGCTGACAAAAATTCTGGGGTACTGCATTTAGGTGGTCTGTAATATCCTCCTACCAGCAAATTTTGAAATTTTTCAATGTTAATTATTTCTACCTATATAGAATAAATACCAACATTTTGTACAGATAATTAGGTTACTTTGAAAAACATCAGACAATAGACTGAGAAAGATTTTTAGCTCTGCTATTTTATTTCTTAACCTGCATATCTTTAAATGTAAAATTGATACCTTACTTTTATTTTTATTTTAACTAATCATGTGTGAGGTGGACATATTCTCCAGGGAAAACTGTGCAACTGTCCATGCTGAGTGAATTTTTCCATCTTCCCCTTCTTTTAAACAGCTTTTGCTAGCACTTCCTTATTGTATGCTGTCAAATCATCATTCACATATATTTGACGATTTTCCCCAGGAATGTTAAGTTCATTGGAGTATATACAGTCCTTCTCTTTTCTCTTCTTCATTAGTACAAATTTGTTATGATAGAGGGTGGGGTATTTACGGCTTTAGATTGGTGGAGCCTATGGCAGTCGTCTAGGTCCATCTTATCAGTGTGGCAACCAACAACTTCACCTAACTTCATGACGATTAATTTGCAGTCCTCTTTGTCTGCTATGGGAACACTTTAAAGTTCAGTGTCATAATTTTTGCGGTACTGTTCCCCTTAATTCTGTGCATTGTATAGCCACTGGATATTCCTGTTAACCTTTTTTAGTTTGTCTTTTGAGTTGTGCCCGCTTCTCATGCAGGCACCGTAAAACTGGCTGCTATTCCTGGCCGAGCAAGGCTCCAACCAAGGCACAAATCCGCTCAACACACCCACCCAAGAGAATACACTACACTATAACTGAAACAATAACGCAGGTATACCAAATAGCTACAAAGAATTCTAAATACAAATAGCGTGTATTATCACTCCAGAGCAGGTACAAGAGAATAGTTACAAAAATTCCGAAACAGGAATCAAATTGGGCTCTACCCAATAACATCAAGCTGTAAATAGGAAAAAACTGTTAATTCATTACCAAAACATGTTATAAATGAAATGGGCGACTGACGCACGCACCATAATTAATTACTATACCACAGGGACACACATCCTGGCTATGCTAAGCCCGTGGCCGCGATGACACAACCCTGACATATAGCAACGCAAAAATTAAACTAAGCAAAATAAACGAAACAAACACGTAAACCATAAACGAATAACATAGGTATAAATCAATAAACTTACCAAAGAAACGCCCAGGGAGTGTATCCGCGTTCGCGAGCCAACACAACTGTCCACGAGCGGGCCCGGGAGTAGACTGACTGCCCGACACACTCATGGTAACCCAGCCCGCGCAAAAGGGGAAAAGGAAAAGGGGTGGGGGGAGGGCGAACACGAGCATAGCCGACACCAACCGAGCGTAGACGAAGTTATCCAGGCGGGGCAGCCAAACAGCTGCATTGACGAGGCACTCAAGTTTATATCCAGGCAACGTCATGGAAAATCCTTTATATGTATGTATGTGTATATATATATATATATATATATATATGTATATATGGTATAACACTGAAGTTCTTCTTCACATGTACCAGTCTTGGGAGTTACCAACTCCCAGTACAGAGTCTTGCAAATCCTCCCTCAGAGACTCACCTTCCACTATTTTAAAACTCTGGAGTTTCTCTTCCAGATCTTGCTCAAGTAGCTGCACGCAAGCCTGAAGCTCTTGCACAGTGTCACACAGTGTTTTTATTCTAGCCAGATGCGCAGATTTGCACGAGTCACACTCGTGCGGTGCCGAACTAGTTTTTAAAAACCATATAATTTCTTTCGGAAATTTCTGCACAAAAAATTTATGTGGTACCACACGTAACAATCTGCATCTCCTAATAATGCTTTTGTCATTATCTTGAACTTTTTTACCACACACTCCACATAGATCAACTTTACTACCCGCCATCTCGTCACTTATATGGTAATGTAAAAGATGTAGCTTACACACTATATGGAATAGTATTTCGTTGTAAAATAATTGGTTCATTATTATGTTTTTGTACAATTTTGATGATCTAGGTCACTAAAAACACAAACTTTCGTGATGTGCATTTTATTATTATTTCTTGCCTGCTACTTCACCTGTAGAAAAAAGAAACATGCGGAAACTGAAAGAATCGCTGGGTTCCATTGAGTTCCGTGTTGGACAAGTTTTACTGTAGGCCTACTTATTTGTCACGCACTTCAATGTGTGTTGGATTTTTTTCAAAAATAACTTTATACCTTTGATCTGGGTCAAACATAACCATTTATTCTTCACCTTGGTCAAAAGGACTCTCTGTAATCTTTTATTATACTTCTCCACCTGCCTTTTCCGAAAAATATTTGTTTTTTCAAGTTTAGTAATTTTTCTGTATGCACAAGCATGATTTTTGTGTACAATTTTGCACCCAGTTTTCTTTTGAGAGGATTAACTGTTCAATGAATTGTTTGATAATGAACCTGGTTGATTCACGTTAACAAACTGACTAGGCTTTGAAACGTCTCTCTCATTGGAAAGTGAGGATTCGTGGTTCAAATATTTTTGTCTCGATAATTCTTTCAATTTATTAGGTACGTCTAGTAGTTGTATGTTTCTTCCATGATCTCGATTTTTCTCTTCGCTCTCGTGCAGTCAAATATTTAATCATTTTGATTGTGCCATCTGCTTTTGAATTTTAATATATTTTGTGTTTTTTTACTCTTAGGTGGTTTAGGTTTATTGGATTCAGATTTATCCTTTCACACCTTCTTTTCTGACACTCTCGCTTTCGTCTTAATTTTTGTTCGTTAGACATAGTTTTTTTTTCTTTACCATCTCACTGACTTATCTGCAAACAGGAGCATGCTCTTTTTAGAGATTAAAGAAAGGACTGTAGGTTTTATAAAATTTTTCTCAGTTGTCAGTAACAAATAATGTCAGAAATAATTTAATATGACATTGAGATGTGTGAAAGCAATTATTTTTAGTTGACATAGCTTTAATAACACTAAATTCCACTATATTTACAACTTTCAGGCATACATTAGCATCTCCAGTTTTGTAACTTAGGTAAAGTGTCATTAGCATGGACTGAATGATCCATGCTAATGACAGTTGTAGATATCCATGCTAATGACAAAACCAATACAATTTTTTAAAAATTTATTTTGAGGTAATGCTAGAGAAACAAAATTTTTGGGATGGATACACAACCTAATTTTAGGTATTTTGAAAACACAAATGATTTTTTTTAATGAGTTTTATGGGACTATTGTATCATGTCCATGTTAATGACAGTGAATAAACATACTCACTAAATATTTGTTACTCAAGTGTAATGTCACGAATATAATGATTACTTACCTCAAAATAGAACACATGTTTTCTCCCCCACACTATCAAAATATTCTGTGTACTGTTGAAATCTTGAGAAATTACATTCACTTTTATACTTTCAGCTTCTAAAGTATAGCCATTTTTTATAACATTAAACATTGAGGACACATTTTAATCAACTTTAAAACACAAAATTTTCTACTAAGTAAATGAACCTAAACTGTTTTATTACCAGTGAATATTTCTGTAGTTGATATTTTGAGAGTATACTGCGAAGAATTCATTGTTAAAAACTGAGGTGAGGGAAATCCATGCTAATGACATTTTTTAAACATTACATGTCTTATTTTAATAAAAAACAATTAACTACAGTTCTGTGTTGAAGTTTAAAGTATATAAGTAGGAAGCATTGTTCAGTACAAACAGAAATAACTAGCACAGAGAATATTAATACACCCATCAAGACTTAAAATTACTGCAATTTTGAGAATCACTCGGTTATGTATTTGGTATAAGTTACTATGTAGTCATATTTTTACTGGCATCAGATTTTCTAATTACTGAATTTTTATTTTTATTATTTGTTTGCTCAACTAAATAGAAATGGTATTTTGCCTTGAAAAACTGTACTACATAGTAAAACCAATTTGTAATAACATAGCAAGAACAAGTTTGCAATACCAGCTCCTACTCTTTGGGTTAAAATTAATTATTGCTCTCAAAAGCTGTAGACAAGGAAGATCTTGGTCTTAAGTAGTAAAATATTTAAAGGCTATTGTTTAGCAGAAGCACTTTTTGTGCTTCCATCCATAGTTAACTGGTCATTAATTTTTTGTGAGCCTAGATCGTATCCATGAATGCACCCTTCATTGGGAGGACAACGGCAGCTCTGTGATCTAGAGAATACTCTCGCTAGTTCATTACAACCATGGATAACTTAATGAACCTTTCATGGTGCCTTCGAAAGAGATCAATGACTTCTTGGACAAGAATTCTTCATGAAAGGCATCAATATCTCTTGATTTGATCTCAAATAGAACGATTCCAGGACTTTTTTTGTGAAGTGCAGCAAATATATGCTCAAATGTAGGTAGATCTTTCCCTTCTGCAACTATCGATCAGCTGTCCTTTTCAGAATTCCACCTATTGCAACTGGAGCACCTTTCCCATGCCGTGCTTCAGGAAAGTTCCAACAGATCACCCGTACATTCTTTGAAATAGTTGGCAGAACTTTTGTCTTTTGTCATGAGATAAAAATTTGTCATGTTCCTGTACTGGGTAGTACGTGTGTCCCTAAAAGTGCAAACTTCGTCATTACCGTTTCCAAAACAGACTTTAAATGCACCCAAACAGAAGCTTAGTCATGTCTCAACGATTTTGACAATGAACAAAATGCTGTTGCAGTTGTTAGATTGTCACTGCATGAATAATATACTCCAGTGTGTAATGTGGTTTGTCTTCTGGAAGCACCAAAGTGCATTGCTTGTGCTTCTTTGCTGTACTTCAAATTGTAATTTTCGTTGAAGTCTATTTGGAAAAGAACAGCATTTTCTTGGAGGCAGTCTTTAATTTAACGTAGGGCACTTAAACTGGTGTTTGGTATTGGCTTCATGTATCATAAATTTAGGAACACATAAATGCATGAACCATTTCACTGGTAGTTGAAAGGATGTCTTTGGTTGTTACCTTCACTGATATTGGCTTTCTTTGGAATACCTTTTCTTCTTTCTTCATATCCCATTCCTTGTAGCTCACAATTTCATTACAGAGGTGCCAACCATTTACCAAAGCTTTCAGTAGTAATTTTGCGAAAAATCCGTATTTTTCAGTATTTTTTTCGTTAACCCATGCTACATTTATAGCATGCATCACTCAAAAGTGTGTGTTCAATTTTTACGGTTATTTCTGAGGCCAGTATTACATTGGCACGAACGGAGCCATGTAACACGGAAGTGGACTACGTAAAACTTTGCTTTTCTTCTATTGGCTGCACATAGTTACGGACACGGAAGAGTTGGGAGCTGACGAACTTCTTACGTTCTTCCTTGCGCTTATCCATTTTCACATATGTTCTTCCAAAGATTCGATTCGGATGGTTTTTACTCAGTCTGCTTCCGTGTTACATGTCTCCATCCGTGACATTGTAGAACGGGACTTAAGGCGATTCTAGCATGGCCTTTAAATGTGTAGGCCTATACACAACCACATTACATGCTCGTCGGTAACTTCGGCATTTGTTGTTGGATCTACAGCATCACTTAATTATAATATATTTTATCCTGGAAATTTCTAACTTCGAAAATGCTTGATGTGTTTTTACCGTAACTAGTGTTGACGGCGGCATCTTCGCCACCGTGTTTACACTGAAGTCACAATAGCACGATTCACAAAACACATGTTGTCGAGATACATTTGAAGCACTTAAACCTGTCCACAACTGTGAATATTCTGAACGATATTTATCAACACTCTTCTGTTTCAAACTCATACTCGAATTTAAACATTCACATAAACATACTTTCGTTAAACTACAACATGGATAAGTTTCCAATAGGGCCGACCAGTGGAAGAAGCAACAATATCCACGCACGACTCGATTCGACTGCATGAGTCGACGTCAATAACTAATAGATAAGTCGGAAGACTGCTGTCTCGCCCGACGTAATATGAACAATCGATTGTATGAGATACATACGAGATACGAGAACCTTCCGACGCATGCCGTACAAAGTGTAAACACACTAGTTTGTAAATACGCTACCATCACCAAAATATGGTTTCGGCAAACTATAAAAGCGAGAAACAATACAATGTTTGTGTGCTGGAGCGTGGGAAACGAAATAGCGCGTCATACGATCCTTACAGCTACGACTCGAAAAATATGCATACACAACTGAACATGCCCGTTCATTTACAGTCGGGCGGAAGCTAATAAATCCGTAGTTTATCAACAGAATCTGTACTTCGGTAGTAAACCATCGTAATTCGTATAAACTACGGATAATCCGTAGTAGTTGGCACTTCTGTCATTACTTTCAAATTCATTGTTTAATAGGCCCACATTATTATTTTTACATGTATCACATTTACGGAGAATGCATTTTATTTGCCTTCACACCAACATGGAAGCTTTTTGATAATATTGTGGGAATTTTTTGTTTCTATTACTTTCGGTGAAAAGAGATTTTCTGTTATGAGATTCATTTTTTTATGGGTTACACACAAACAGGTATCTCTTTTATCAACATTTGGTTGAACTATCCAAAATGGTCGGTATTTGCAAAATGATGCATAGCATACTTCATAAGTGTGTACCTTCAATTCCATACTTTTCATGCAACATTTTCATACAGTGTGGGCACAAAGTCCTATTACCCCCTGAAAAACAAACATGTACATGTGATGTAACATACACATACAATATATGCACTACTGTGGACTGTGTTGTTAATCTTACACTGTAATCTGATATCTGTTGCAGATGTAAACAATGGCAGATACCAGTAATTACAGTATTAAAGAGCACATATCTGCTAGTGTCTGGGTACATGAAAGGCCAAGAACTGGACAGTCATTACAACACATGCATATGAACCTCCAGATGCAACATTTCTGCAGAGGAAGGAAAAAAACTCTTTTCTACCGGTAGTGTTAAGGATAAACCCAGAAGTGGTCGTCCATCAAACGAGAACAATGCAGAGGCGTTGCAGCATCTTTGGAAAGGTCACCAACGAAGTCGACACGGAAAAGGTCAGCGGAATTGGGTGTGTTCTTGTCCACTTTGTGCAAGCATATGAAAAAGGATTTAAAGTTACACCCATATCGCCCAATGTTTGTTGTGAAAAGTCTTGATGTTTCGTTATGAGATTAATCTGCCAAAATGTTGTGATAGATCAATATGCATGTCTGATCTTGCACCAGCTGTTCACACATTATGTGAAAGTGTAATGCAAAATGCTACTGAAGTGTGTGAACTGCACAATTCAAATTTTGTGATTAATGAGGCAGATTTTGTGTACAGTTTAAAAACTTACAAATTGTTTCCTATAGTTGCAGGGAAGTGCACAATTGTATTTTCAATGTTACCACACCTAAAAGAAGTTTTGAAGCTCGCTGTTTAAAAAATATCCGCGAACTCTCTTCATTGTCAGGCTCTCAAAAAGTTGAATTCGAAAGGCCTTTAGTGACATGTCCGGTTTCATATTTTTCAACTGAAGTTCTGGTCTTATTACAAGCCATGCATTGTTTACACAAATATCGAGTAATTGCGCAAAAATTGTAAGGTACCATCTCCGAGTCTTTAGAGGTACAATGCGATTAGCTTATCTGCTGGGTCTACGCCTCCCATATGCATGTTATATTCCTTTACATAATATGGGCATGCAACATCTATTTTTCTCTAGATTCTTTGCAGTATCTCTTCACATTAGAAACAGAATATGCATCAGCGTTGGAGGAAACTAGGGTTACAGTTTTATTGTTAACCCATCTGACAACAGAGAATTTATATTCGTCTGAAATAACATTACAAAAACTTCCGCGCTTTTTCTTGTTCAGAATTTTGTCGTCAGCCAGGGTGTCGCAATGAGGAATTCTGTTTGTCCTTATGTTACCTAAACTGAAAATACCATACTCATTCCGCAGGTAGTGAACTAGCGAAAGAGTCGTGAAAAATTGTCAAAATAGACAACTGAAGTTGTAGGTTTAGGAATCGTTTTACATAAAGCTATCACAACTTTAGGACCAAGACCAAAGAGTTCTTCTTCGGTGAATAAGCAGTCACGAAAAGTATCATCATCTCCATACATCAGTAAATCGTAAATGATACCAGAGACACCAGCACGAACAAAGGCCTTGAATGCCCATTTTTTTGGTTTACTAGGAAGATATTGCCTCCTACTTCCTGCCTTCCTGCCTATCTGCCTTTATATGGGATAATTATTTCGTCGATGAAAAACCCAGACTCATGTTCCGGCTATAAGCAACGTCCTCTAACAATGTCAAGAAAGGTCTTATTTTAAAATACCTGTCATTGTTTTCATCGTCATTATTCACGAAGTGAATGAAACGCCTTATTTGTTGGTACTTTTTGAGCGACATTAGACTAGCTATTTTCTCATACCTTAAATTGTTTGACCAATAATCAAGGTAACATGGCATATCGACAACACCTATTAGTATTTCAATAGCTATGAAGTCGACAATATCATCTTTTGTTACTGTAACAGCAGTTCCCCATTTTACTTGTGTAACTTGTGTTGAGTAGATTCGTTTGCTCAACCATAATGTCCACGATTTCATCTGAAAAAAAAATGCATGAAATATTCTGCAGGAATTTTTATTTTACTGGGCACATGCAATTATTTTTCTCCTGGTTCAAATCTATCTTGCATAAACAAGGAACTGTTTTTCCATTTCATGTCAATTTTTTTGGGCTTAGTAGGTTTTCTGATTTTTTTTTTTTAGCATTGTGTGCTGTTGGCTCTCCAACAATTTTATCTGCAGGGAGACACTGGGTTTCCAGCTTTCTTTTCGAACGAGTAACAGGCGATTGTGTTTGGTTTTTCTTGCCTCTGATGTGGTTTCTTGTGATGTTGATGCACTATTGTTGGTGAAGTTTGGTGTGTTTGATGGTTGCCTGGCAACGTTCGCAATTTCATGAAAGGGTAAGGTCTTGTTTTCAGACATTCTTGTAGAATGAATAGTAGCCGATTGCATACTCATTTCCGATTTTGTTGTGCTGTAGACAAAGTCACTTCCATATTTATAACTGTTTTAGTAGGCAGTGCAACAATTGGGAATGGTGATTTGGATTGTGTCGTGACAGTGTCAGGCTGAGCAGAGTTTGTAATGGAGTTGTCTGAACTGATGGAGTTATTCTTTTGGGCAGAACTACAAGCTGTGTGACTCGCTGCAGTAGAAATGCTATTTGCTGTAGTAATGTTCAGATTTATGTTTCCCTGCTGAACCAGTTGGTCACTAGCTAATCCTGCAGCATATGAATGTGCTATGTTACAGGTGGTAGGAATATCATACACTTGTGTTTGAGGAGCAATGATTACTGTAGATCCTGTACCATCTGTGTGTGGGGGAACAGAGAGAACGTTTACTTGTTGAATTTCTAATGCAGTACTGGAACCTGTTGGAGGTAGTGCAGTATGACATGTTTTTACAATGTCCTCAGCCAGTTGCAAATCGTCTGAATGTTGGAAAGTTTCTGGACCTATCTGCGATATGTATTCTACCAGTGTTTTCATTTCTTTGTTGGAGTCCTGTTCAACTAGTAAGTATTCAAGAGATGCAGATAAAGATGGAGCTTCGGAATTTACCGAGTTTATATTGTCGTTTTCAGTTCCCCTTCTTCTTGAATCCTTCAAAATTCCATCTTCTGGATCGTCTTCAGAGTCAGTGGCCAAATCCGAAAAATTACCACTGGTAGGAAGTAAGGCCATGATGGAATGAACTCTCGACGAACAGAAGATCTTTTTACCCTGTAAAAATTAAATAAAACAACTTACCTAAATTATCATATGTGTGTAATTTATTTACAGTTAACTCCTGATTATTCGATTTGCAGATGAACCGCCACCTAATTTAAAAACAAAATTACAAAAATTAGAAGGGGGTGGCAAAATTTTTTTCAAAAATAGTGTATTGGATTATCCACGAATTTTAATTTTCCATGGCATTATCCCCTTCCATTACAGTGGATAATAGGAGTTTACTGTATGTAATATAATAAACATGTGCAATGATTTCGAGCGAGGTTGTAAAAAATCGGTTATACATGACTTTGAGTCATGTATTTTCTACATAGCTAACAAGTTGTAAAAATTGTATTTTAAAAAGTTACATAAGGCTTGAATTTATTACATCTATTACTTGGCTTTTATTCCAATTCTGCTTACAATGTCAAAAATTTGCATTAATTTTAGTGTAAATGCATTGCCAACCATTACTTACAATTTTTGGCAATGTCGTTGTTTTGATACATAGAGAAAAGAACATACAATTATTAGAATTTTGGCAATGTTTATACGATAAATTGAATTCAAAACATTCTTTCCTAGCCTTTTGGTGATGTGTCACCAGTGATACATGCTTTTATTTTCTCTAAGAACCTAACCTATACAAACTTGTTACTAAAACAATACTGTAGTTTAATATTTGAATACTTTCTATAAGAGGAATTAATTTACAAGCCAAATTTTAATAAATTTATGCAAAAATAACAACAGACTCACCATGTGGCCCACATATTTCTTCCCTCTTGCTGCCATATTGTAATCATGTGGCAATAGTTTGTTAAAAAGCACACTGTAGTGATAAATATATAAGAGAATAACTAGTTGCCTTTTCTCGGTGACTACACCAAACTGTTAAAAATGTGGAAATGTCGCGATAATCGACATGTACAACCGGTCTCACTTCCGGAGTTGAAACCAAGTTTAGTACGGGGCTCGGGGGTATTATTTAATACAATGTAAAGTATTCATATGTGCTTAGAACTTTAACTTAAAACTAAAAGAATGGACAGGAAGGACGACGACACGTAAAACCTCTTCAAAAGGAAGCTCTCCACCACCTGGCCAATAAATACTGACATAACCTTCAACAACACATGCATGGCGGCCAGGATGCCATGTTCAAGGGGGAGAGGTTGCTTACCTTATACTCCTTATCAAAACCCCGAAACTGGAACACTACACTAAATTATGTGCGTCCATCCTCTAAACTTATGGTAGAGCTACTGCTACTCGCCTTGGCGATACAAGAGAATACTAAGGATCTTTTAGAAAGACACGGTAGTAACATTGAAAATAACAGAGAAACTAATAAATAACTAAATAAGGTACTTGAAAACTGTAATTGTAGATTATCAGATGCCTAGAAACGATACTTGTTAACCTCAGGATTACTTCATAACAGTTTATTTATCAAAATTATTAAGACTTAACAGTAGGGAGAACATAACTTAGACCTTTTAAGTAAAAAGACGATAACTCTATTCGGTTCGCAATCTCCATTTAATTGACAACTTAAGGCTTCAAAACAAAATCTTAAATTCAAAATGGACAGCCTTCAGCCTCGTACAATCTCACTTTTTATCGGTTCACATATCACAAACAAAATTATTATCTCCTTAATGTCTCGTGTCCAACCACGAACGATCTTTAAATAGTCTCAGACCAACAAAACTCGAGACTGCTCATAATCCTAACATTAGATACATTCTGGCTATTTACCTCACCAATATCCGAAAATACTACTTTACCAACAGACTAAGAACCTCGTTACTCTAACTTTAACCATTGCAATGGTACTGAGCGGCAATTACATACTCTCTACTTGTAACATCTCAAAAATCGAGTGACTCGTTACTACTACGGCTTCCAGCGCTTACTAAGGACTCCGCCTTTTCCTTAATACTTTTAAACAAATCAACGTTACAACAGATACCGGATACAAAAATACCTTTATTATGATGAACACTAATTTAGCCTATACGTCAGGGGTGCGAGGTTGTCAGGTTCAAAAGCTACATGTTCAAATCAACGGAATTCAAAGAAATTACTTAGAGAGGGACTTATTCCCTACATGACTATACTCCTCCTGCTGAAAGATGCATCGTGATCTTCTCAGGCCCCTCCGGCAGCCTCTTCAACGAAAACGTGAGACAAAAGACTACATCTGTCCTCCGCGGGGACTCCTGAACAAAGACGACCACGTCCGTCTTCCTTGAGGACTCGTGAACAAAGACCCATGCGACCCGTACCTTACCGCGCGCCTCTGGCTGTCACCTGTGACCACATGACCACGGCCACGGGCTCCGAGCGGTCACACCACCGTTCGCTCTCACGCGCCCAACACGCTACCGCGCACGTCAGCACATCCCACGATACGAAAATCTACAGCGCAGCAACCATCCCTCCCACCTCCTGGTAGCATGCTACGCAGTAAGCAGAAGAGTAGCTACTGGCGATAACTCCAGCCCTGGCATGTCCGGTATCAGGCTACTGCAGACACCGTCTCGACAGACCTCCCACGCTACGAGGCACATACTACTGTAGCTAGGCAAATCTACCGAGAACCGGCTCGAACAGCCCGACACAACCATCCAGATGCTGTGTTAATTACTGTCCCAAAAGGGAATAAAGGCATCATGCCATAACGGCTTAACTACACGACTGAATTTAACATTTAACAAGAAACTATTAATCCCAATTTATCATTTAACCAAATAACCCAAAAACAATACAGCATAACTAACATCCAACTAATACAAGTTAAAATAAATTTTAAAAAAGCAAATCCGATAAACTCGACAAAAAGCCATAAACCGTCGGATTCTATAACTTGTCCGACGAATAAACCAGAACCTCTAAAAAAATCTAAATCCTGCAAAATCCACTGTAACATTATTTCCCCGCTGACGAAATTTGTGTCCTCACAAATCAAATCAAAACATCCTCTGCTTACTTCCCATTTAAAATTAAATCAACATCAGCAAACAAACTCAAATCCAAATATGTCATCCTAACCTGAACATTACTCAGGACCACAGATATGACCTAATTTACTTCGTACCTGGACACCAAACATTTAATCAACATTAGAAACTCTCAGTTTCTAGTTTTTCATTATTTTAAACCAAAAATCGTTAATTGTTAGTCATGCACGACTGAATTTATACCATTTTTAATTTCTCACAACTGTTTACAATTCTTAACGTCAGTATCTTCTTTGACCACAAATACAACATTTCGTAGGTAAATCCTTTCAAAACTTTGTTCATTCATCAAATCTCGTTTCACAGTTCTCTTTTACCAAATACATGTGTTAAGTGTTTCGAGTGTAACTTTGACAGTGTAATAAAATTGTATCAAACCGTAGAGATCTTAACTTGAATCGATATTTCTGCAATGGCTCGACACTGGTGCCATGAAGCGTGCTGAAGTAGAGGAGGCCCAATCCAATTCACCAACAGATACACCGTCACCGACCTCCACGACAGCAGATAGTTGAGTCATCCCAGGATCTCGCTCCATTGACAGCTACATGATTTAAAACCCTAGGACATAACAGTGCAGCATTACCAAAACATCAACACAATTTACAGGGATCACCCTGAAATAAAATAACCAAATTAGTACATCTGGATAGCAATATTATATTCACAACTATAACTTTTTCAACAAAATACCTTCAATTTCTGCTTTTCATATTCTTTCCTTTCTCAAAATTCTATTTCAAACTCTTGTGTAAAGTAGTGTGGTAAGAAGTGGTACCCTAACCTAGCAAAGACAACATTCATTACAACAACCCAAAATAATTAACACGATCTCCACCCAAACATAATCAAAAAACTTAACCCTACTTAGCTGGTATCACAACTAGGAATGGAGTACAAAAAAATCAAAACCAAATGATTAGTTAGGGGATGTTCTGTCCACTCGAAGATATGTAGGCCTCCGCATCTCACACCGACAGTCTATCATCACCACTCCTCGTTCAGTCCATCACTATCAAACACTAGGATCGTGGCTCTCCGAACTTCTCAGGTCTGGCTCAGGCAAAAAAAAAAAAAAAAAAAAAAGAGACACTCAACTGGCTGAGCTGGAACAAGAGTCGGGTAGGACAAAACGATTCAAGACAGCCAGGAGTTTCATCTCCATCATCAGGACGCAACCATATGGACCATTACTCTCCCTCTGGCAACCAGGAGACACCTCAAGTCCACCGAACTTGGATACTGGAACCATCAGCTTCAGGTATGGGGTTGTGCTCTACCCCACAACCAAGGAAGTCCACAACCAATGACACCCCATGTGTCATCCAGTTCCACAGCCCCTCGCCCCTCGCCCCTCTTCTTGCATGGGCCAACCGACACACCACACTCCGAAAGTCTGTTACTTCTTTCCCAAAACATTTACTCGGTTCTAGTAAGAGTCCACACGATGTCTACTAATCTTCTACTGGTACTACACTTATTCTTAAAAGATTAGGGGAAGGAAAAAGAAGGGCTGCCAGCTCCTACTCCCACCCTGATTAACTACAAATCTACTAATAATGAGAGATGTTCTCTTATTAAAATATCTAAAAATAATTACCATAATATAATAGTCTTTAAAACCTACACGACTGTTTGGTACCACCCACACACCAATCTACACCATTAATCCAAAAATCAGCATTTACTATCATTTGTAACAACTCATACTTTAACTTTTTCTTTAACTCCCTGTTTGACTTCTTATGTCAAAATATTAACAACAAAATCCTTAACATTTCTTACGCTTCAGGGACAATTTAAAACTTTTCAATCTTATAGACTCGGAATTAGGAAGGTTGACAGTTCATTATCTTACTCATGTCAGTAGTACACCTGCTGTCCACCGCTGCTAGACTTAACCTCAACACAACAACAACAACAGTAACGACAGTCGCACACCTGTGACAACAAAACCTCTACAACTGTACCACCTAACCTGTGGCATTCATGATCGTAAACTCCACTACACCTGTGGTGTAACAACAAAATACCACCTCTCCTGTGGCATTAACAACAAAATACCACCTCTCCTGTGGCATTAACAACAAATACAACAGTCACTCCTCGGTGACGACAAAACTCACATAACACCTACCACTTCACCTGTGGTATTACCAAATCTTCAAATCCCACCACTACCTCTCGTGGTGCAAACATAACCTTACCACCTCACTTGTGGCATAACCTTAAGATCGTTGACAGGCCACCTGCCTGCCTCTACTGACGGAATGAAAACTCTACTAACCTTTCACCCAATTCCAGGGTCATAAAATTTCTCATAACATCACAACAATCTCGCTAATTAACTTTATCAGTTGTATACATAAACATCTCTCGTTTCCTTAACCATGAATCTAAGTGATAACAATAACCAAAATTACCATTTATAATAACCATCAATTACTTGTACTGTATGTCCAAGAAAAAACACCCAATAATAATAATCTATCAATAAATTATACTTTTACTTACTATAAATTTAAATGCTTTCCTTTCACAAAAAAGTATTTCGATTCTGCAATACTTTTACATCATCATTCCTTATGTTGCAGACAATTCGATAATCAACAACAAAATAAAATTAATCTCGTGTATTCTCGCAACAGTCAACATCCTGCACCATAGTAACATGTTTAATGTTAATTTAAGTAATCACACTTTTGACAATATTAGCTGGACTGTCTACAATCAAATAGTAGCTTACTGTGTACTGTGAACTCAAACACAAATCAATACCAAGGAAAGTTGGTAAGCAAACAAAATACCAGTCCTCCCATATCCTGTATGGGCAGGGGGGGGGGTTAATTTAAAATGAAAAAAGGGGACAACTAAAATATAATAGAACTCAAAATATTTAAATAGGCAAATTACCTTCATTTACCTTTCCAGGAAGTCGAGTTCACCCCAACAGAGCTGAAGTTGAACACACTCAATAAACAAGAAACAAACTGATTTGTTTTTGAAAAAAAAAAAAAAATGTAGTGAGTGGTCCTCTGCTGCAGGGAAGTCTTCAACTCCCAAATCTTCCGATACAACACCGGTATGTTATAGGGGCAGAATCCTCTCAAGGTCCACCTCTCAAAACAGTTAGGGCTAACCTAATGTTCCCTGAAGAAGTCGGGGGTGAAGAAGGTAAAACAATAGAGAATTTAGGACAGGTACAAAAAAGGCAAAATATGACAGAATAGATTTTTGTGAGTGGGGCCCTATCTGCCACCACAAGAAAAGAGATGCCAAGTGCCACTCACAGAGACCAGACAGGAGAAATACAGTATTAGAACTGCTGAAAAGAAGTAGGAAGATCCGGACCACAGGTCGTACTGGCTTCGCTAGACCCTTAGCAGTAGCAAACGCCACCCTTTGCGCCTGAGCTGACTGAAATACCCCTAATATAGTTTAACATTAAATTCCAGAAAGAATGTTACAATCAAATTAAGTTATTCTATTCACCAAAAAATACTATTAACCTCAAAAACGTAAACCTGCTTCTCCATACTCTCAGCTGAAAATAATAACAATTAGTCTGTACACACAAAACACACACACAAACGAAAGCTTTCAATTGTTTTTAAAAAAAATTCTTTTCTCTAAATAAATTAGTCACAACTTTTTTTATACTGTGTCCAATTGTCTCATCCTGACAAAATTCACCTGCTATCACCAGCAGTAAACAAATCTCCTCCTAACCTCTCAAATGTTTATATCATAAATTCCTGCAGCAACATGTGTTTAATAACTGCTCTCAGTTCAATAATTCTCTAAAAATCTCAAAATTACCATCTCTTCCAGATAAATAGCGTTTTAACCCAGCCTAACGCTCACGAATGGAGATAACCTCAAAGTAACTACCACGAATGGAGATAACCTCAAAGTAACTACATAAACAATCAATCACCTGCTCCATTAACAGTTATAACCAACAAAAATTAAAGTTCCATTTCTTCCTCATATATCTTACCAGAGAGAGGAAAACCCTCAAATCTTAATCTCAGCTCGCCGTAATGTTTCGTAAAATAATAACAACCAACCTTCAATATCTACTAGTACAGCTCTCAGATCGTATCTGTACCCAAATAACTTGTTAACCATTATAATCACAACATTACCTCACTGACCTAACCTAAGGCCAGACACTAAATCATAACTCTTGCCTGGCCTCACTAGGCACCAGTTAACCTTTACTTCATCAACAATCCACACAGTCATGGTGGTATAGAGCAAACAAAAAAAAATTCTACTGCACTGAAAAAGTCCCTACTACAACCGTTTATTGTGCCACCCTTATCCTGGGTCCCTAGCACTCACCGATACTCAAAAGCTACAGTGCTATATGCCTGTGTCTTGTGTCCACTGCACTCAACAGATCATATCACCTCTTCGAATCACTCGCTGGACTCGAACCAGCTACTACTGTCATCAGCCCACCAAGCTGTCCACAAAAAAACACGGGTGCACCTTGAATCTTAACTGCACCTAACCTCAACCAAACTACAGTTTCAGACTGCAAATATAACCTCAAATTATCTCAGGGCCACCGTTTCAGGTCCCCTTAACCTCTCATAATCAAACTAAAAAAAAAAAAAAACAACTAATTATCCATTAAAAGATCGTAAAATACCGCGAAACTTACTCCTCTCTTATCTCTCTCTCAGATATCACTATCCAACAAACAAATAATTATTCGCCTCTAAACAAAATACTACATGGCCGTTGTTCACTTTACCTAATCTGTCCAATTATCCAAAACTGTCAAACACGATTAAAATCATTTCTATCTCCACTGAGATAATAAAACAAAATTACGTTACTTCGCCGCGAAACAACAATCCATAAATTAAAAAAAAAAATTAAACTAGAAGGATTACATTCACCTTTTTGTAGAAAAATCTCCAGAGTAGATTGGCTGGCATCTACTCCCAATATCTCTAAATATTCTTAGCCGCAACACGATAACCAAGGTACGTCCACTGCTCCCACAGAAAACTTCCATCTTCTCTGCCGACGAGTGCTCACAAATCTTCTAACTTTCACCAATAAACCGACTCTCATAAACTGTAACACTCCAAAGGACAACATTGACTCTCGGCACAAACACAAAAAAAAAAAAAAAATTACGAGTGCATGACAACAAACTTTCTCACTTTATAACATTTTCTCATAACTGTAATACTTATTTCTGGTGGCTAAATGCATTTTATAACATCCTTGTTATATTTGTAAATGCCGCAGTTCAAAAATACTTCACAAAGTTCATAACATCTCCCGGTAAAAGTAAACACACTATCGGCGGCTGCCATTTGCAACACTACTGCCACCTAGCGGCTAGAAAATCAACCAAACAATAGTTCCTACAGAGGACACTATGAGCGCTACTGCCGCACCTCGACGCCACCTCTGACGCACGTAAAATGTAAACAAACTCACAAATCAGAAAAAATTAAAACTGTCAGATGCGAACCATGAAATAACTACCTCATTCTACATTTAACATAACTCTAAGAGCCCGTTCACTCATTTGCCAGCCACAGGCGTTACAACACATAATTAAAAAATACTTTACTCATCACTTTTACGTTTTAGATAAAATTACGTTTTCCTAACACGTCGAAAATTCAGTAAACACCATTATAAAATAATCTAACAACAATCACATACTTCCCGCAATGAAAAACCATTTACAATTACTTCTCAACTTCGAATAAAAATACGTGAAACCTACCGTCGCATACTATCCTACGTACCATACAAGTACCATAAAACAACTCGGAAACTATCGTGCAACTCTGGTACTCGCGCGACAAAATTACGTTAACATAGCACAAATTATACACTTTGACCGACAAACACACAAACAAACTCCGTTTTACTTAATTATGACAAACTTAAAACTACGTTGCTACTCTCTATATTATGAACCATCGAAACCAACCTGAACGTAACCAGCTATAACACTTTAAATGTCCAATCGTTTACGCGTACCATTTTGTTCGTCTCCCACAATACGCGTGATATAAGCAAGGATTGTCAGTGTGTTAGTATACTAGTAATTGATATATAAACATGTTAATATAAAAAAGAAGATTTTAGAAGTATTGTAACACTGTGATATTATGTATATTTGATGAAAGTTGTTTTTGTGCTGCTGTGATGTACTATGGTTATGTATATTGCTGTTTATAATTGTGCATTGTGACATGTTCTATATCCCCGAGATATTCTCATTATGGGATCAAAGGACTGTAATAAAAATAATAAAAAGTAAAAAAAAACCTGTTGAATATAGTAATTTATGTTACTGGGTCCAGCAAACTGAGAGAGTAACTAACAGGAAGCTGTCTAAAAACAATAAATATGTGGCTAAAAATTTACTTATTAACAGTAATATTTTCATTTGCTGGTTTCCTTCTCAAAGAGATTCTTTCTTTGACTTTAACTGAAGCTAGAGTACTTATTTTTGGAGTTTTGAGTAAAGAGTATTACATTAGGGGTCCAATAATTTTCTGACAATGTAACACAAGATAATTGAGTGTAACTACTTAAAGAAAATGTTTAATTTCTTTGAAAATGTTCACACTGATCAATATTTTTAGATTGAAAATTACTCCTGGCACTTAATGTATTACTGTTGTGTTGATGCTATAATTCAACATGTTTAACAATATGTACACAAAAGTGATTTTATAGACAAAAGGGGAATGGAGCGCCAGAGAATGGATTTTCATAATTTTCTACATAACTTTTCCCCTCGCTTATTATCGCAAATCAAGGTTCGACAATCCGGAAATTATACTTTTGTACAACTAATTACATTACTGCATAGTCACAGACTGTGTTAATTTTGGAGCAGTAATGGCAGATATGAAAAAGATACATTTTTCCTATCTGCCACCAGTGCTTCAAAAATAAGACAGTCTGTGACTAAGTAATGAAGAAAGAAGGTGTACAAAAGTGTAATCTATGGATTGTCGAGCCTTGATTTTCTACGACAATCGAAGGGAAACTGTTACGTCGAAAATCGTGAAAATTCACTGCTTTGGCGCTCCATTCCCCTTAACACAATGTCAGAACACATGCACTAATATTGTAAGAATTATTCAGATGTTACCTTATATGTTGACAGTTTCACAACAGGTAATAAAAATAAGTTCTGTGCTACAGAACTTTCTACCTACTCAAATTACTGAAAAAGGTAATTCAAATGTTTTGCTCAGTTAAAATCCAATAAAATATTTAGCATATTAAAAAGTATGATTTTATATATGTAACATACGAAACAAGAAACTTCCATTGTTAACTGCTTCCCGCCACCCCAACCAAGTAACCTAAGATAAGAAAACTTCAAAATTTTTAAATACTTTCCCCCCACAATAACAAGTTTAAATAGGAAATTAATGTAAGAATAAATGTGTTATTTACTTACTACAGTGATTCAGTATGCTATTAAGACAACTAAGCAAATCATCACATGTGTCAATCTCTTTTAATTGTGAAAAAATGTTGGCCTAATTGGTATTTCCTTGCCTGATACACAACATAAAATACAGTATATTACTTCTGACATGTACCTTGGCCAAAAGAAATGCTGCCTATTACAGACCAAAAGTTCATTAGGTGCTGATGAAATACAAATTAAGAAAATCTACTATACTTACTACGAGAAATAGTGGATGTGTACATAGTATTGTTGAAAATATCAGTAAGTTATACACATCTTACATGGCAATCCAAAATGACAGTAGATTCCTCAGTACTTGTATGCCCAAATGTTAAAAATTGGGCCCAATTATGGTCAGAACTCTTTTGTGGAAATCATTGAGGTCATCAAGAAGCGGTGGCCCTCCTCCAGTTTTTGACCTCTTTCTCGACAGTGTTGCAGCCCTTCCTTTGACATTGGTTTTGATGTCCTGCTAAGTCTAAAAACATTTTTAAAAAATTATGAGAACTAAATTTCTACATTTCATATCCTATCAAAACATAGGCCTACAATACTTCCTTCACTAGTCAGGTTATATAAAGTAACATATACACATATTTCAATTATGTTACATTGGACGTACTCAGATGAAGAGGGCTGAGGTGTTTCAGCCCATCCCTGTTTGGCAGTGTTACAAACATACCTTTTTTAAAATTAAAATAAATACATTGTTCAGATATAGGCCTACATGTCAGGATATTATATACTTTTGTTGATTATTTAAGAAAATAAAATGTGTTGCTGTTAGTGAATGTAAAATTAAGTAGGGCCTATTGCTGCTTAATCACTAGCATCAATATCTACAATTAAGTTCACCCCCTTTTTTTTTTTTGACAAAAAAATGTGGGAGAGTATGGTACTGAAATACGCATGTATGGTGCCTTTGCATTTTATAATCAAACTCGCATGGAGCGTAAAGATACTAAGTAAAAACTAGCTGAAACAGCTTTATATTTTCAGTAAGTTGACCTAACAGCTGATGTGCCTATATCTCTTAAGCAACATGCTTTCAGTGGTATCTATTGGTGGATAAAAAAATAATAATAAATAAATAAAAGAATGATTTTATGTAGTGCTAAACATTTCTGATTAGAAAAAAATTGTATCTGAACCTGGGTTTATGACCATTATAGTGTACTTTGGCAGTAGCGGTCTTAAATTTTACCATTACAAAGCGTAAAATATATAATATATATTTCTACCTGCTCTAGGCCAATGCCTGTTTACATACAAAAAAATTTGTAAGTGGTATAACTCTCCGCTTGAAATATGTTAGTGACTTCTGTAGACAGTAAGACTTAACAATTTAAAGTAGTTTATTTCTCTTCTAGAAAAATAAATGAATTATATCTTCACAAGGTTTAAGAAGGAAGGCCTATATTCCAGCTTTACACATGGTGTTGTAATGTACACAAATGAGAAAACTGAACAGTATCAACAAGCTTGAACAAATTATCTGCGACTGTTAATAATATTACAAGCAGTGTTTAAACAAGGATTTTCAATTCCCTAAGTTCGTAACCTATACCTCAGGTTTGTCTATACGTGTAGTAATCATAAATTGTGGTATGCCTACCTTCCTCCATTCCTTCCAACTTTTATGGGCTCCTGCACAAGAGTTCTGCTTTGCAGTTATATGTTTCCACAAAGCTGCGGACTCTTTTGTAGTGAAATCTTGTGTCAGTTTTCCCCGAGCGAGACGTTCGTTTTCTGTCCACAGCAAAAAAAAATTCATGTTAAAGTTTACAGTATATATTTACATAAGCATATTTTGTTCAAAAATTCACGTGACTCGCGTATAATTACATATCTTCAATATACTGCAAAAGAATCATCTTCTGTTCATGTGATATAAACTTCGACAATACGACACATCACAACACAACAAAACAAACGGTGGGTGGTTAGCTGCTGAGCACTGATTGGCCAGGCCGATAAACAACTGACAAACGCACATAAGACAAGCGACTATCGGATAGCTTTCGTACACTCATTTCGCATTCGAACAGAACTACGTGGAGAATACATCCCTAGCGGACCGGGAACTCGTATGCGAAAGTGGCCATACGAATTTCATCGAACTCGAGCGCTCGAGCTGTATTTTCCAGCATAGGCCCTCTGATCTCCCTCCTACTGGCTGTGTATGCGAGGTAAGCCGACACTTTGGAAATTTGGGGCAGTGTTAGAACCACTCACCTCTAAAATAGCTGGCGGAGGAGCTGCTGCTTACGCTCGGAAGGGGGAGAGGTGGGAGGATGAGACTCCGCCCGAGCCTCGTTTATCAACTGCTGGACCCTCTGGTGTAGCAGCGGCGTCTTCTCGGGCGACTGGATAGGGCTTATAAGTGCGGGGATCGGTTTCTGTATGGCCCTTAGGATTTGACTAAACCTATGCTGTTCACGAGAGCGCTTGATAGCCCTGGTTTGATTGTATACTCCGTAAGAGTGGCACAGAGAAGTCAGGGAAGGGTCTGACCCTGGTCCGTTAATTGGTGATGGTAGTGAAACAAGCTGGGACACAGCTTGATTGAGTCGGCGGCGCTCCTGAGCGGCCTGCTGTTTTCGCCCTTCCATAGATAATCTCTCCTCGGGAGATATGTGCAACTCAAGGAAATTATCACTCATACTACAAATGAAAGCAGATATTTGGTTTCACTCAACGAGATATATAGTAAACATAGATGGGCGGAAGCAGCTATTTCCAAGGCTCTCAGTTGAAGCCTATTTGAAAATTGTCGGCCATTTTATCTATAGTCAAAACATTGTCAGCTGATGCATGTTGTAATGTAGGTTATACGAGAACAGTGAGAAATATTTTGGGATATTGATCGTTGTGGTATTTGTTTGTCGAGTCCGTTACAACTACATCTGATTAATGTATCACTAAAGAACATTCGTACCCTTGCCAACATGAAATATGTATTAAATTGCTGCAGTCAACAACATATTGTGATGCCTATCTCAGTGTTTGGCTGTACACACTACAGCAATAAAATAAAAGCGTACTACACTACTATAGGCTTTGTTTATGCAGTTAAGATAAATTGTACTGTTATGTTACGAGTAGCTGAAATGAGACAGGATAAAAGGTAGGTACCGAACTTCTTGGTTTACAATCAACACAAATCAAATATTAACGAAACATAACATTTAATGAATCGACTAGATTTGTTTGTATGGACATACTCCATTGCGAAATATTATTTAATGAGATCTGTGATTTTTTTTGTCATAATCTGATTTATCTAGCACTACAGTAGCACGGCCCTTATCTGCCGGAAGGATTACAATGTCAGGGTCAGATTTTAGATTTTTGATGGCTTTGAGTTCATCAGGAGAGATATTAGGTTTTGGTGGGCCAGCTGAATTAATCGCTGTGCGCACAGTCCGGCGAAATTCGTCTTGTTTAGCAGCAGGGAGTTTGTATATTGCACTCTCAACGGATGAAACTATGTCAAGGGTTGGAATGTGTCGTGGAGCAATACAGAAATTGAGACCTTTTTGTAAGACATTTTCCACGCAGTTTGACAAATTTTTTGAGGATGCATTAATAACTGTGTTAGTTCTTTTTGGTGCGGAGGGTGTTTTGGTATTCACAGTACTGGTCAGCTTGGAAAATTTATCTTTTTGCCTTTCTTTGCACTTGACAGATTTTTTTCTGGACAAGATTCGTGATGGACTGATATATGCAATTAAAATATTTTGTACTAATTATAGACTGTAGTTCAAGCTGTATTGCCGATATTTCATTGTTCAGTTGTGATTTTTGACAGTGATAGGCAGATATTCTTTCGCACAGCAGCTTTTGGCTAGCTTTCAACGCTATTTTTGGGAGCCTGTTTGCTGTTCACAGGCGATTTGACTGTAAGACCCTTAGGAATTACACCTTCACTGCGGCATTTGCAGAGAAAAGTCAAGTTGTTGGAACATCGTGATAGATCAACCATTTTCTTTTC
This sequence comes from Medauroidea extradentata, assembly GCA_003012365.1. Classification (NCBI taxonomy): domain Eukaryota; kingdom Metazoa; phylum Arthropoda; class Insecta; order Phasmatodea; family Phasmatidae; genus Medauroidea; species Medauroidea extradentata. The sequence continues at coordinate 48,890 of PNEQ01079217.1, forward strand.
CAGTTTCCTCAGAGAAATATGCATACCGGGTCCATACCGGGCATTGATATGATCTTTGAAAGAAATGTGCAATGGGAGTTCATGACTGGATTTGTTTGTATGGACATACAAACAAATCCAGTCGTGAACTCCCATTGCACAGTTCTTTCAAAGATCATTTAATGAATCGTGTAGAAATTCATTACTGGGAGGAAAATGAAAATTCATACTGCTTGATAGTATGGTATGGTATAGACTGGAATATGTTGCCAAAGAGAAGAATACATTTATGGAACTTGAGGTGCAGGAACAGAATAAGGTGCAAAGAGGGTAATGGGATGGGTGATTAGTAGGTGAAGAAGGCAGCGGTACGATGGGGAGGATGAAGGGATTAATAGGCCATCTGTAATGATGAAGGAAATGGGATGGAGTACACTAAAAGACAGAAGAAGAAATGAAAGTCTGGTCAGGATGTTCATACTAGTGACTAGAGAGGGAGGTTGGGGAGGGTTAAATTGCCACCTAGCTAAGGGAGGGTATGGGGGAGAGTAAACACCAGTGAGAAGGTTCAAGTGGAGTGAAAGAGAAATAATTGGTTATACAGCCTATGCTTGTGAGGTCGGTGAGAGGAATATTTTACAGAATGATATAGCACTGTTAGGAGTTGGGAAGGTTCAGGAGGGGTTGGGAATGGTAGCCTAGAGAGGCAGGCAAGAATTAATTTCGCTACATGGCGACATACAAATTGCGAATATCTATTTATTTGTACAAGTTCGAGGCTCTTAAATAGGGTTAGGGTCGGTGGCATGGTTGTTTACTGTTGATGTAGTTGACATGTTATATGCATGGTTCTTGTAGTAATAAGAATATACTATAGTATTTATTTTTAATTTCTATATATAAATGCAGGCTTATTTGCATATGTTCAGACGTTTTATAATTTACATTTACCACTAGTCCTACAAACATAACCTTAACTTACACAGTCTTACACAGTGTACTATAGGGTCATTCCATGTCAAATCAACCAGTGCCCTAAATTTTCATATCACATAACCAATTCATTTTTTCGTTGTGTGTTCCTTATAACTATATAAGACATAATTATTTTTTTTAGATTTTTGGGACTGTAATTTTTGGAGTTATGAATTTTTTTTTAATTCCAAAAAGCTTAAAAATCACTTTGTCGTTGTAACTTCAAATGCTATTTTTTACGAATCTATTAAAGCTACAGACTTGTGCAAGGTCTCATTTTAAAGCTTATTAAATGAGCTTTCATTTGATATATCACATGGTATAATTTGTAACTAAAATGTTTTTTTGTATGTTCTGAAATTTTAATTTTGTAATTACATAAAAACGAAATATTTTAAAAAATTGAACAAAATTAAATTTGTTTGTACATATTTCTTGAACACACAGTCCAAATTTCAAGTTGGTATCTCTTTGGCAACCTGAAATTTTTTAATTTTCTTGTTAGCATTACTACCTTTAACAATGCAATGTAATACATACCTACATATAAAGAGACTTTGATTTCATGGCTAGTATCTTAGTTGCACATTCCATCTCCGATTCAGTT